>VXAK01003938.1:397322-435778 GCA_013399435.1 Arenaria interpres | reverse complement strand
AAAAAAAAAAAAAATCATATAACCACATTATGCTCACACAAGTAACACAACTACAGCAGTACGACAAAGCCAGGTAAAATCAGCATGCTGGGCTGACAAGGGGTAACAGAAGGTACCTGGACAGTGCCCAGTTAAAGGAAAAGTCTTCCTGATAATGTTAGAAGCACCAGGACTGCATCCATTTTGTGAACAGAAATAGAGGAAAGCTGTATTATGGAAAGAGTTGTCTGTGCAGAGGAGAGGCCTAAACAACCAACAGAAAGGACAGCTTGAATGCTCATCCCAAAGATAAACTTCATCCCTGTTCACAGACACATTTATTCTGGAGATCACAGGGATGACAAAGTAACAAACACCTTCCTGGGCACATGCAGAAATCATGCATTTTAATCCCACAACTCTATTACTACATACTCCTTAACAGTGTCCACAGACCTCCCATCCAGGGAGATTTGGACTGATACTAAACAACTTACCATCATTGTTAAAGACATCTAGCACTTTAATTCAGCCTATTCAGTTGACAACTCCAGCTAACCAAATGAAGGCCAGAAAATAAGATGTTCTGCTACAGCTAGAGTTAACTATTGACCTCCATCCTGTGGGGTTTCCTGCCGTGCTGGAACGGCCCTTCCAGCTGCTGCTGTCTGGCAGCTGTGTGCAGGCAGCTGCTGGCAAAGCTTGGGCAAACACAAACGCAAGTATCAGTTTCTGAACTTAGTAACAGGTTTACTACCTCAATGTGAGCCAGCGCTGGCTCCGGAGTCTCCAGGAGCATCTGGACCGATGGCTTCCACTGTTCAAAATCTTGCAGGGGATTTTGGAAGAGTCTTCTCAGTTGGGTTTCTGTATCAGTGCTCATTTTAGATGTCTTGCCTCTAACACTGCAAGGATAAAGTGACGGCCGAGGGAAGGATTATGAAGAAATCCAAGTCCAAACATCCTATTCATCAAGGCATGAATTAACACAATACTCATGTGTAAACTGTATCCAACACAAAAGCCTCAGTCTCTTTTACTGTCTGAGCATGGTGCTGCGTACAGACAGCTGCTCTGTCAGTCAGAGACACCCGACAAAACTTTATTTAGACGCCCTAGGACACATTTGTCTCTTGTGCAACTGTGTATTAGGAATTACTTTGCCTTTCTAGCAGCCAGCAGTCTCCCCTTGTATGTGATCCTTCTTGGCTGCTATCACCATCATGATTTAAAAAATTTTATTATCGGAGCAGTCTCACTGACTGATGGGAGGAACAAGCCAAGAGTGTCTAGAATTTAACTGCAGTTGCCTGTATTATGTTGCTTATTAGCGAGTCTTTGTTCCTTTAAAAAAATTGTATTAAGAAATCTTTGATCACCCTATGTTATCTATAAAAGGAGGAAAATACATTTTTTTCAGATATAAATTTTAAAAATTTTGTACTTGTATTAATATATAGGTGATTCTGATAATGCTTTGTATTTATATACATGAGTACACATACATACACAGCTGTGAATGTATTTGTACATATTTATTGAAAAAAAAGATAACATCAACACACATTCAAAAAATATTTAGGCTTCTCTTCTAAAGGCTTATCCAAAACACAGCTGAGTAACAAGGCCTAGCAGTGACACACCCCATGCAGCTGCCTCCTGTTTTTCTCAGCTTTCCTGACCTCCCAGTTTGCAGAATCCTATTTGATGTGGCAGAATGCAGCCCAAACTATAAGTTCATATGGGAACAGTATCCTGAAAATTCAGAAGTGAGGCAAGAGCAATGCCAATGAAGATTAATAGTGCCTTTCTATAAAACCAGAAACAATCATCTTACCTGTGTCACTGGGATGTTACGGAGCTAAGCAAAGGCAAGCTTGCAGAGGCCAAAAGCTCCGTAAATAGAAAGTTCTGACATTACATGTCCTTTACCATTTGCTCTGCTGCCCCTGCCAGGCTCAGCGTGAAGCTGCCAGACTTCGCAAAGAAGCTTTAGGAGAGAAGCTGGCAAAAGAGCAGCTGCCATTTTCTACTCAGAGGCAAGTCCCCGGCCTTCTCTGCTGCTCTTTCGACATCGTTTACTAGTTAGTTTTTAAACTGAAATCCTTTCCCATAATGACCTATAACCCTTCCAGCAGGACAGCATATTGTGCAGAGGAAAATAAGCTTGGATACAGTAAAAAAAAACAACTGACCTTTCTTCTTCCTTAAAAAAAAAAAAAAGATCCTTTCTTCTAGTTTGCAAAATTTGCTGCAGCTTCTTTACTTCCTGATTCCAGGCAGCCTGGAAACGGAAACACTGAAGTCTGGGGAGAGGCTAAACTTTCAGAGTTTCCAAACCAAGGCAAGTTGAAAACAGGAATCATGCATATATGCCACCAGGAGAAGGGGAATAAACTCTGCCAAGTAATTGCTAAGGCTGATGAGTCACCACAACAAACTCAACAAGGGAGGGCCATAATTCTTCTGAACCATTTACTATTACAGCTCCTGTCCTGATTTTCTAGCTGCTGTCATGAAAGGCAAGCAAAATACATAAATTATTATTATAGAATGCTAAGAAGATCAAATTAGCTGCCAACAATCTAATTTTCTTCGAACCATACACAACATTAACGATGCAGGATGATTGCTTGAAAATGGCCAGCAGCCTGTAGCTCCCAGCAAATGGATAAAATTACAGGTTTACTGAAATGTGGAGGCGGATGAAATTAGCAACAGCCTTTCTTTTCCACCCATCACTTGCAATTGGATGGCATATCGGTTTTTTCTTAGGCCCTTGTTAATCCCTTCAATGTCTGAGAGAAGATACTACCTTTCATACTGCTGTATTGCAGAGACAACACTCTCAGCGTGTGGCTGCACATCTTGGGAAAACCGTAGCAGTTCCTTAAGCTGAGCCTTCAGCCTCTCAACCGTGGACTCTTCTGCAGCCAGAGCAGCTCTCGTTGCCTTAATCAAAAAAATAATGAAGAGATCACACCTTTGTAGTGTCTGGCACATGAAATGAAGAGATAAGGCTGTCTCTCAGGGTATTCATAAGGCCCCTTTCTGCTGCCTTTTTTTCCTGTTCGTAAGGAATATGGACTTTGCTAAGGCAAAAAACATTCCCAGGAACAGTTTTCTTCCTGCAGGCTCTCTCTCCTCTCCTCCCACTGCCTAACCTCTGCAGGCATCTGATCTGCAGCATTCAGTTTGAACAGAGTGAATCACAAACAGGCCCAGTTTCAGTTCACTAATAGCAGTATATAACATGAGATGCATTTTTTGAGCAGTCTTAACTGCATCTGTTTGCATGAACAGATCTTTCTCAAAAACTCACATATACAGAATGTTAATTCTAGGGTGAGATAGGGAAACAAAACCAACAAAACCCATGCAAATGTAGCTGGATTGAACCAGTCTGCATTTTGTGGATCCTTTTTGCATATACTTTTCCCAGTTAGTCCTGCTTAGTTCTAGACATACAAATAGCAATGAAAGGCAGTTTAAGCAGAGATAATAAATGCAAAACCAACCCTCGAGAGGAAATGAATGGTAAAAATTCTTATCTACTGTATGTGTGACAAACGTTTTCCACTTATTTTTGCCACAGATTGATTTTGGTGTAAATACTAAATTGCTAAACACTTGGGACTTCTTATGAATGAAGATATGTTTAATAGTAGAGGATGATGGCTACCCACTTTACATGGTGGATATGATACGGAAATGTCCTCACCAAATACCCCAGAAATATGTGTATTTGTATGTATATGTATACATTTGTATATACTGTGAAGCATCATTTTTCCTGCTTCTTTTTAAGTAGACCAAATTGTGTTGTTTACTCTGTATTGTGCTCTTCTTTGCATATGGTCCCTTTGAACTCAAGACACAAACTGCAACATATCCTCCAATCTTGCTCCCTTTGTGCAGTGAGATACAGGTTAGACTCCATTGTTACTATTCAGGTTTTCCTCAGTCTGCTTCATACACCCTTGCGCTCTTTCCTTACCACCTTTAACCAATGGGACAGGCACCTGTTGGATGTGACTATGCACGTTCAATCTATGACTGCACTTGATCTTGCTGATTTTAGGCATACAAAGGGTATCAACTTACATTGCATTTTCTCCACAGAGTTACAAACTCATCTTCAGTCTTTTCCTCTTTCCCAGGGTCCAGGTAATTTTCTAGTCTCTGTAGATCTTTTCTCAACTCCTGGACATCTGCTTCTAATTGTCTGGCTTGGGACGCGTAGGCACTTTCTGACTCTTGGATCTTGAGCAATCTCTCCTCCTCCTCACTACTCCGCAGTTTTAACATCTCCAAGGCTTGTCTTAGCTCTTCAAGTTCATCCTTCATTCTCTCAGCTCCAAGTGGGGAAGTATTCTGAATCACCTCTGCACACTGATTTTCAAGGTGCTTCCATTTCTTGCCACCATTCCTGATGTTTTTGGCAATTTCCTGCAGAAAAAAGTTAAATAAAGATTAGCTGCAGGAATGGGAAGTTGGGGAAAAAGCTGAAAGCAGTAGGAAAAAAAAGGCCACCGCTCCTGGTTGTACACATTTTGTTCTTCACTTCCTATGTCAAAGTATGTCCTTTTTCGAGTGATCAGAAGCCAGGGTTGGTCATCTGACTGCCTTCTGAGTAACGCTAACTGCCACGATTCTGAAAATATTGGCTTGATTTTCATAAATGCTTGACAGCTGAGGTCCCTGACAAAGAAAACAGGAGCTGCAGGCATTAAGAAACACTAATAGATCTCTGAGAGATTTAAAATTAAACAGTTTAAGCAGCGGCACCAAAATATTGGACAATGTTCTTAAGACTGGTATTTTTATCACCAGCTCTAAACTCTCAAAACATGTGAGCCTTCAGGCTCTACTTGGATCATGTTTACCAAATATTCCTCATTTAAACAAATTTAAAGGGCAAGATTCTCAAAGAATCACATAACTGTAGGAGATCAGGCTTTAAGAAAAACAAAACAGACCAGCCTGTGACTCCTGCTACAGTTGGGAGAACCAACTAAAATTAACAGTTTTAGGACCTGATACAATTCTTCTCCTCTAGCTTATGTTACAATCACCACCTTATTATTTTCTTTGTGTAATTCTTTTCTTAAGCACACCCTTGAGAAACATATACAGGCATGAAGAATACACAATCCTAGCTCCCAGTTAGAATTATATTAAGAACCTTCAGTGCCTTCAACTTGTCCTCTACTGAAGACTTGGATGCTTCTCCAATGCAGCGGTTTAATTTTTGTGTCACACCATTCAGCCACAATTGAAACTGGTTGACGTTAGCGTTGTACTGTTCGTGTTCCTTGGTTATCTTTTCAAGCAGTTTCACTCTGCTCTGTAACAAGAAACATCAGAAGCCGTGAGGACAGTGCTTATCTCTTTTTCCTTTACTCTAACCCAGAATTTATAAACAAGAGTCCTTTCTGTGAGACCTGATAGCAATTGGCCTCCACAAGAATTCACAGTTCACCTCAAGAAAGAGCACACAAAGGGGCATAAAGGCTTGTCCCCATCTGGGTCATGCTACAGGCTGTCAACGGCTAGTCTCTAAGGATACAAACTGCAAGGTCTTCTCAGGTGAATTTCTAGCCTCCCCTTTCCAAAACTTAGAATCACAGAATAGAATCATAGAATTGTCTAGTGTGGAAGGGACCTTTGAGATCATTGAGTCCAACCATGAACCTAACACTACCAAGTTACCACTAAACCACGTCCCTCAGCACCATGGCTACTCATCTTTTAATTACCTCCAGGGATGGTGACATCAACCACTTCCCTGGGCAGCCTGTTCCAATGCTCAAAAACCCTTTCTGTGAAGAAATTTTTCCTAATATCCAATCTGAACCTCCCCTAGTGCAACTCGAGGCCGTTTACTCTTGTCCTATCAGTTGTCACTTTGGAGAAAGGACCAACCCCACCTCTCTACAACCTCCTTTCAGGCAGTTGTAGACAGTGATAAGGTCTCCCCTCAGCCTCCTTTTCTCCAGGCTAAACAACCCCAGCTCTTTCAGTCACTTCTCATAAGACTTGTGCTCCAGACCCCTCACCAGCTTCATTGCCCTTCTCTGGACACGCTCCAGCACCTCAATGTCTTTCTTGTAGCGAGGGGCACAAAACTGAACACAGTGCTCGAGCTGGGACCTCACCAGTGCCGAGTACAGGGGGAAAATCACTTCCCTCGTCCTGCTGGCCACACTGTTTCTGATACAGGGCAGGATGCTGTTGGCCTTCTTGGCCACCTGGGCACACTGCTGGCTCATGTTCAGCTGGCTGTCAACCAACACCCCCAGGTTCTTCCTATTCTCTCATTAGAAAAAGAAAAGAGACAGAAGACTGATTCTGGTTTTGACTTTGGAAGACAAGCACTTATGTTCCTCACACAGACTAAAAACAAAGATGAGCACACAACAGATTGAATTTGCTTATCTGTCAAAATAAGAGTAGGAAAGACTGTCCTAGGGGCATGCAAATTGTTTCTAAGTGTTCGTTACACTGTCCAGAGAGTAACCATCAACTTCCAAGGCATCCCTAGAAATCATATAACCCAGGAACTTTCATACTTATTCAATTAGCAGATCACAAACTATCCTGTGGTGGTACCCTGGAAGCAAATTTAAGCCTATGGAAGTAGGCTTCATTTTCCAAGGTACTGTGTGTGCACTCTATAACCAACAGCCCCTGATCCCACAAGGGCCTGCACATCATGAGTTGCTCCCCACGGATCCAGTCTGGTAGCCCTCATGAGGCAGTCACTTTTTCTCTGACTACCTGTGTTTGTCAGCTGAAGTTTTCAGCAAGGTCTGAGGGAAATTTTACATAAATGATGAGGAATCTATTTTTGTTGTTTCACTAAAGTAATATCAAACCTAAGTATTCTTTCCTACAGTCAGACTGATTTTTTTATTGCATGGAGAGAAATTGAGGTACACTACCGTTTCATTAGAAAAAAAAATTGTTCCTTGTGCAATCCATTTAGCACTTGCAGCACCCGTGACAGGCTTTGCTGTCACAGACAACAGGCTGAGTTTCATTTTGCGTAATATGGGACACATCCTGCACCTCTGAGCAGAGCTTGATCCCAGCTGCCCTCCATGGACAGCAGGGTGATCACTGCAATGGTGGGCAGAGTTTCAAAGTCGCCTCTGTGTTTCTCTTGTCTCTGTGAGGTTCTGGGCACGTCTCCACCGCTGTCAACCTGCCTAAGGTGGCAGTGGGCCATCGCCATCCTGTCAGCCTTTCTCCATCCAGGCCAGCAGAAGGATGGCATGAGCATCAGTCACCATGGGATCTCCCATGTGATGTAGGGTGGTGGTCCCTCTGGGACTTTGCCCTTCACCTTTGGGACGGGTTATGCCCATGGTGCAGTACAAAGCTACCACTCTTCTGGTAGCACCACACCAGTATGTATTTTCCACACTGCCACTGCAATCTCTGCTGACCTGTGCAAATCAAGAGTGACTCCTCTAAAGTTAGTTGACTTGCTTTCAAAAGGGACAGCGAAGGGACAACTGCTTCCCATGGAGGATGAAATGCCGCCCACTTATTAGGACAGGACCTTTAATAGCACCACCTGTGCAAACATGGGTTTAAATGAGACCAAAAAGCAGAATTATGACTGCAGACTTCTGTGGCCAAGATGTATCCAGCAGAACACCTCACTTCTTTGCTAAATCACCTTGCCTTGATTCTCAAATCCATTGTGGTGCATACAGGTTATAAAGATTCTCACCTTGACCTCAAGTTAGGGTCTTGAAGAATGCAATCTTACAGCAGTATAAGTGGGCCAAATGTTGAAGTGAAACAAGTCAGCTCAAGCTTATTGATTCTAGGGACTTAGATTAATTTGTTGCACTCACCAAATCTCCAAAGGGAGCAAGTCGGAAAAACAAAGTGGAGCTATTTTTAAACTCCAAAGTCTTATGCTAAAATATAGAGGGTTAAAACGGAAGTTTAAATGACCCAACCCTGGCCAGGCTATTCAGCCAAAACAAAGGATTGCACAGTTTGGATACTCCTGCTGGGCTATGAGGCCAAAGAAGAGATGCTATGGATCTGGACAGACTGTGCTAGCTGTCAAACAAAAGGCTTACCAACAGCTGGCTGAGCACTCCCTCCCCCCAGAGGTTAGGCAGGGAAACTTTATAATGATGGAAAATATGGTATCACTTGCTTCTGTTAAGTTAGCTGTTTGAGGAGCAGGACAGTGTTAAACTCCATCTCCACATGCACTTGGTTAATGTGAGGAGCCTTAAGCAAAGACATGGTCCTGGAAAGAGTGAGAGCACTGACAGGAAAGCAGCGGGTTTGCCGTCACCTGCAGAGGAAGAGATGTGTCTGGGCAGGATATGCCCAGCCCTGGGTACTCATGGAGGGTGGATGGAAGCATAGGAAACCCTCTCCCCTAAGCTCCCCTTACAGTCAGCAAAGGCAAAGCAGGTTCCACTGGAAGGCAATCCGGAGCACATAAAGGAAGTTCCTGCTTTAAATCCCATTGCAGCATCTCAAGTAGAGTCCAGAAAGCTCCTGTAGACCTTCCTGGTGCTTTTAGTGTTAACTCTGGGTTGGCATTATAAATATCTAGGTTTCAGTTAACAGAGACAATAGGGACTGAAATTCATTTGATGTGTTTAGACATATTTCATATATTTGACTAAATATAACATATCGTATATCATAACTTTTCTTACCATCTTCAGTCATCATTTATACTAAAACCCAGAACCATCTACCTTTGTGTGTTGTTATTTTACTAGGCAAGGGAAAGCACATAGGAAATGGCTGCCACATCTAAATATATCCCTGTCAATGTAATTAAAAGAAGATTATGTACTTTTAAAATTTGGGAATAAGGACACATGTTAGCACTAAGAAAGAAAAAAAAAAGCAACACCCCACCATTTGCTCATACCAGAGAAGCAATGTCACAAGCAGACCATTTAAGAAACACTGTGCAAGAGCTTGCCTTCTGATAGAGCTGGACAACTGCACAGGATCTAAAAACGCTCTTCAAACACAAATGTAATCTACAAACACCAGTGAGCCTTCTCTGGCAGGCAGCTCAGGCATTCAGCTGGCATCTGCAACTCAATTTAGCCTGGCCTCTCATCATGTGAGGGGCCGGAGCAACCCCCTTACAACTCCTGCATCTCTTTCATTCATTCCTCCCTCCCCTTGGAAAAGGTTGCAGGGTTTCTCTAACTAGCATTACACTTCCCAAGGTGCCTGTAAGCTTGGCATTAGCTAATGAACTCTGCATTTACTTCAGCTGCAAAATCCAATGTTTCCCAACTCCCTTCTTTGCTCCGTACCTCCTGAAAGAGGAACTCCTTAGCTGGATTCTCTCACTCCATCCTTCTATGAAATGTGGTATTTGTAACCAATGCCAAAGAAAAGCT
This sequence comes from Arenaria interpres, assembly GCA_013399435.1. NCBI lineage: Eukaryota > Metazoa > Chordata > Aves > Charadriiformes > Scolopacidae > Arenaria > Arenaria interpres. The sequence continues at coordinate 426,392 of VXAK01003938.1, read as the reverse complement.
TTTTCTAGCATCTCAGTTGGCTGGACACATAAAGACATATTTTATCTAAGTACTATGAGGCACTTCCTGATCTCATTTACAACAGCATGTATCCAACTTAGGTAGAGAAATTACACTATGTAAAACCTGTCTCAGAGAGGTCATATTCTGGCTTTGAGTATTCAAATGACTTGCTTGAAAGAACTGCCTTATTAAAATAGCTAATGACTGTCTCCTGCCTCAAAACCAAAGACAAATCTTGGTTAGAAGGGAGTGAGTGAGGATTTTAAATGGCAATCTAGATAGACAAGACCTGAATTCCCAGGAACCTTCTTATTCTTAAACCCAGTTGCCTTGTAATGAAGAGATCTACCTTTAAAAATAAATAATCAACATTAAGGCGCAAGCCTGTTGGTGGCTTTACAGCCTCTCTGCAGCAGCTGCAGTTACAGAATTTCCAATTATGCTCTGGTTTTTGGAGAGATTTATAGCAACAGTTGTATCTTTATGGCTTAAAAAATATCTGAATTTCATACTCATGGAAGGTGCCAACTTGGCAGTTTTTTCATTGCTTTGGGATTTGGGGCAAGTTTTTTTTAAAAACAGAAAAAGCATCTGTAGAGCAAGCAGAGCAATAGCATGAGCATCTCAATGTTGTTGTTTTTCCAGTGTGACCTGAAGTTAACTTTGTACGACAGCACCTGGGGGAAGGAGAGCATACATCAGCATGTCAGGATCCAGTTCTGGGCTGAGGTGTAGGTGTGAGAACAAATAGAAAGCAACATTATGACAGAGGCAGATAGCAGAGCCAATGTAATGCAAATTATTTGTATTTGCACCAGGTAATTCCAGACTATAGTATTCCTGGACGCCACTGTGAGACAAAGACTAGCTTTTAACTTCTATATGCTTGGGATAGATGTGTCTCTATATATTTCAAATATCCCTTTGAGTATTTCTGTTGATGTAGGCTAGTAAGAAACTGAATTCTTCTGCCCACCTGCAGATGTCTGTCCCTCAGCCATGTCACACAGTCCATTCCTGTCTTGACCTGAGGTTTAGAAGTGAAAAGTATGAGCCTTATCTGAAATCTTTACTCAGGAATAGGGTAAAGGAAATCACTGGCACCGAAAGATGAACTCTGATGTCTTATACCAGCCTATCTAACAACTGTTCAAACCGGAAGATTAGCATCAGGCAAGAATTAGTATCTAAGTGCAGTGAAAGTCTTTCAGATACTGGAACTGGCTAATTGAGCTCAGTGTTGGGCCACAACTGAGTCCCACCTCCGTGTTTCCCAGTTCTGCAGGTAGGGAGTACAGCTCTGGATCTGGACTAATCCCAGCCCAACGAGGGTGCATGCATGTAATATTCTCTGGCCCCAGGAATGGGCACTTCACACCTGGTTATACAAGGACCACTAATATGTTGAAAGATGAGGAACAATTCAAACTTCATACAGAGACGACCTAATCTGGGTCACAGCAAGCAGCTTGCAGTTACTTTACAACAACATACCATAAATCACAGTGTAAGAGCATCCCAATTAACAGCTTATCTTGGGACACGCTGACTATTGTAAACAGTCCACGGACTGAAAGAACAGGGATCCTCAGCTGTGTTTCCTTTTGGAGTCCTACCAGGTAAGCCCGAGCACTCAAGAAGCAGACAGCAAACAGTACTGTGTATTGGTGAAATCTGAATGCCTCCCACTCTTTATAGGTGTACCTGAGCTTCTTCCCTGATTCCTTCATATTCCATTCTCATTTTCTTCTGAACGTCCTCATCAACACTGGGGTCGCCTATCCTGCTGAACAAGGAAGCAGCTTCCTCCAGCAGCCTTTCCAGCAGGATTGATTGATTTAAGACATCATTCAGCAGAACCTGAGCATGGCTCAGCTGCCACTGCTTCTCCTTTAAGCCAAGCTGCAACTCGATATCAGGTTCCAAGATCACTCTCATGTGGTGAATCCATGCGAGAAACTCATCTTGGGCTTTCAGGTACTCACTCCAGTGCAGCCAGACCCACTCAATTCGGCTGTTGGGGAGAGCAAGAGAGATGAGTTAGATGAAAGTATGATGGGATCAGTTGAGACTGTCAAGCTCAAAACGTCTTCAAAGCAAATGACAAGGTTCTCAGCAATTTTAAGCTGCTGTGACTTCAGAGGGTCCAGATTCTTCCCAGGTCCTCTCTGCATGGGGGAGGAAATATCTTGTACAAGGTCTCTGTGCCTGGCCAGACTCAACATTCAAGACCATGAGGTGGGCTGGCTGTGAAGGCAGAGAGCACTGAGGTCCCAAGGACCCTCTCTCCCCACACAGTCCTCCACATGCTCATGGGACTGGGATTAACAACGATTGTCATCTACAACCCACCCAGCAGAGAAAGGCAAGAAGCACTTTATGAAAGCACTGGATGATACAACTGCCTCACCACACCAAACAGCGGTATTGTGCAGGGTACCTTTGTCTTACCTGTGACAGTGAGTCATGTATATGGCTGTCTCTTCCCACAAGGCTTTAATGTCTTTCAGTTTAGATAGTACCTCATGCTTCTTATCCTCACCAATGCTGTGAAGAGCAGCATCTGCCTTCACAAGAATCAAGTCCATTTTCAAATTGCCTTCTGGTTCCAGTGCACGTATTTTCTATGAGAAAAACAAACGTGACTGAAAGCGTGAAAAGAAAGTATGTGTAATTGTTGCCATTTAAACTTTGTTTTTACCCAGGAATCACGAAGTCCCTGTTGCAAAGCTTCTCCTGAACAGAAAATCTGAACTTCGCTTCAGATTTGTTTATTCTTAAACATCCTAAAGGACTGAGTTGAATTGAAAACCACGTAGCAATTGAAAAATGTTCTAAGTTAGCTACAAAACCTAGATCATCTTCTATCAAATATCTGAGGCTGTGTTTCAATTTTGGTTTTAAAGTTAAGCACTATGTTGGCACATACCAGTTGTTCTCCCCAACCTGCCAAAGAGCATAGAGACAATCTCCATAGGGTACACTGCAACATCTCAGTTTTAAGCTCTACTATACGAAGTCATAAAACATTTTAAAGAGGCTTTCTATTGCGAATAAAAGTTGGCTCAGAATACAAGCCAAGAAAAATTAACTAGTGGAATTTTCTGCCTGCTACCAACTTTTGCTTTGACCCTAAACTGCTAAACTATGAATTGGTGAAAATGTGTATCTTGCACAAATTAGAATGCCAGGGACTGAAAGTTAAGCCATACAATTTTAAGGAGATACTCTTCCTCTAGCCAGGGATGGAAAACCAGCACAACTTCTTTAAAATGTAATAGATTAATTATGTCCTGATTTGGATGTCAGCTTTCAGCATCACTTAATCCATATTTCTGACACCATCAGATTTCTTGCTGTTCTTCCTGAAGCTCCTGGCAAACTGCAGGCTCTCAAGTATGAAGGAAAAGGCCTCTGAGAGGTTCAAAATCAGCAACTACTTCTGGAAAGATTAGACCCATGGGATTTGTTCAAAAAAGTCACATCAGTTATTGCAAAGGTGAGACCAAATCACAGGCCTTTGGATTTCCCATCTCACATTCTGAGAAAAGACTGCTCTTTTGGCATGTACACAACACATCTGCATGTGACATACAAACAGGCATTTGGACGAACTATCTACTATGAAAAGTGTGTTTAAAAGAGTCCAGGAAAGCAGGGCAAAGGGTAGGGCAGAGAAAGAAAATAAAAAGCCATAGCTATCACCCGACAGGAAAAATTTAACAGAAAAGCTGTATTCTAAGCCTGATATTTTTCCAGCAAATGAAAGCAAACAACAGCTGGAGAAAAAGCCGTGGCTGTACAGGCATTTTTCCTTTTTCAAATCCATTTTTTTAAATGATTGCTATCTTTGGCTGGCATTTTCATTAACAAATTAACAGAAAATAAACCACAGGAAGGAAGCATGAAAAAAACCGGCAAGCCAGATGTAAAAAAGGAACTGAAAAACGATCACTGGATTTGAAAAAGCCAATAGGTGAAGCAGCGAGCACATCACGAGGAGATGTGGGCTGGACAGGGAAGCCAGGCCCAGAAAGGAGGCAGGAGGAGGGAGCAGAAGGTAGATAAGGTACACACAGGAAGAGAGAACAGACACTTGTTATTCTTTAGAATGATTAATTTTTGAAGTCTGAATTGCAAAAAATCTTCTAACATGATTTTTTGCATGTTATAGACCTCCTCCTAAGCCCACAGAAGTCAGCAGGATTCAGTTCAGGCCATATTAAATCACCACAAACCTCTAACCATCACATCTAGTTAACTCTGCCATGAATGCACCCCCTTAGCCAAACTACCACTCTCCCTACTCAGGTTCCTGTGTTTCTTGCTTTTTTTTTTTTTTTTTTTGAGACTGTACCTATAGTTTCCCAGACAAAAGGAAAGGGTAGAAATAATTTAAGGCCAAAAAATAAATCTATATACCAAAAGGAAATACTTCAGATTTTCATGGCTGACATGCAAGTCTAGCCATCATCCATCACTCCATGAATGGTCTCTACATTATGCCAGAGGCAAGATCCAGCCTGCAATGATCCACAGTTAAGGAAAAAGGCTGAAGACATTGCTGTACCCTCATATAAACTACTTCGCTCTCCATGTAAGTGTGCAATATTTTTTTGGAGTTGTTAAAACTTCAGAAGAGGTAGTCCAAACATAAGTGGACAGACAAAAAGAAAGACTTTTGGGTAAATAGTGATGGGAAAGATTTGGCCATTTAATTTCAAGAACAGACTATTTGGAATTAAAGGTAATACAAGTATAAAAATAGTTTCAATGTTAATCATAGAAATATCACCACTCCTTCTAATCATGAACGGGAGAGATGGGACATACAGGAATGTTTCATTCTCTGAGATTACAAGAACAAGATAACATCTAATGAAACTGAAGTTAATGAATGTGAAATCACAGTAAGAGAGCAGGCACAATCTGCAAAGGGATCTCTGTGAGAAGAGTTATACAAGACATTAAGTAAGACCAGAAAAAAATGAAAATATTTACCTTTTCATTAGACAGATTATAAAGGAGAGCTGTAAGCCCTTTTACCATCAGGGTTTATGGAAAAGGACAAGGGGATTACTCTAGAACAGCCCATTACTAGGACACTGCAAGCTTTCTCTATCAGTGCCAGAGTCCTGTAGGAGATGGAACACTAACATGATCTGATTCTCTTGTACTTTATGGTGGACTTCTGCAAATCACTATCTGGTACATGCAAACACTGACTCAATTGTTTCAGGTTTGAGCATGCTCACAGGAGAGTATAAACATTTTAACCTGCCAAACCTGCTGCTAGTTTTCCAAATCAATCTGAAAAGCTTGTAAGCCTGCGATACCAAATTGTGATCCTCTATTCCTACGTCTGTAAACATACTGCAGATGGAAAAATTAGAAAGAATACTGATGGAAGTCCTTCCACACAGGAAAAATATTCCAGCAAGCAGGGACAGCTGACACTTTCCTAATGGATAACTCCAGCGCTCATAGGAATAACTGCTGTAACAATGGCTGCAGTGACAGCCACCTCTGAACCTCTATGTCACTTCTCCCTTACCTCAGTCTCTCTCAGTCTGGCTTCTAGGTCAGATCGAGGTCCCTTGGTGTTGTCATTGATCCTCAGCCTCTCTTGGATGGCCTTCATCCAAGCTTCTGCGTTCTCCACGCTACTGTCAAATTCATCCTGTAGCTTCTGAGTCATTGCATTCCAAGAAGCTGAAAGGATAAGAAACAAAGAAGTAGGTTTTGATTAAGACCTGAACAGGAATGCATTCAAGGCAATCTAAAGGAACAAGGAAGAAAAGTTAATGATGTTGCGGCTTTCCTTTTTAATGATAATACCAAAAAACATATCAGTATCGCGATTCAGTCAAGCGCAGAGAGCTCATTCACACCGCAGCTTTTCCAAATGAAAATATACCAGGAAACAAAAAAAAGGTGGGGAACTGTGGGAGGCTCCATTACAGTAAAGAGACTTAATTCAAAGTTTTCAAACGAGATTAATCTGGTGTTTGTGGTGTATTCCAGATTGACTACAGCAATCACAAACACGTTCTGTCTCTTCCCGGAGCCTAGTCAGTACACACTCCCTGTGCCCTTCCAGGCTCATGTACTGAGCATCTGACATCAGACTAGCGCAGCACTTCAGCACATGCTTAACTTAGAGGTATAGACACCCTTTAAAGCTGGTGAGATCCAGATCAGGTGCTTAGGCCCTCAGTTAACTTGTTCTGCTGAGAAAGGTTATCTGAATGCAAATGCAGTGAGCCTGGGACACAGACAGTGGGAATTGACCAGCAACTGCCAAGACAAACCACTCACAAGCCATCACATGGAAATATCAACACTGATGGATTTCCTTTTTTTGCCATGTCTTCTATTACATACTTTAATACTCCAAGCTTTTAAATTTCCCCTTCCTCTCTCTTATTGCCCCTTCCCAATCAGCAGGAGGATATGATGGTTGGTTGCTCTGTTGATGTGCTCCTGTCTTCTCTGTTTAGATGCAAGCTCTCTGCTGCCCAGATGGCCTCCTTTGTGCCTGTACAATAGAGGAGAGCCATCCTAGCTTGCCCTTAAGCACTGCTTACTAATCTTGACTAATAAGGATGAATCATAACAAAGCCCCCTGTAGGTCAGCTCCACTGAAGTGAGCAGCATTAAATGGTTTTGGATCACATCCTACAACTACTGCCAGCCAAGCAGTCAGCGTCTCCTGTAAATTAAAATACTTTTCCTCTTTGTTATTCGTCACAGAGATACTTTTGCAGCACAAAGTTTGAGGCTTAATTACTGAACCCAAGTTTGTTGCACAGAATTCAGTTCCACAGCAGCCCCTTCAGTTTCCATGAGACGATTCATGTGGAAGAAAGTGCTTCAAGAGCATGGCTCTTGGCAAAGCTGGACCAGTGGTGTTTTGTAAATGCTTAAACTCTCAGCAGCTTAGTCTTTCTAAGGGAGAGCCATCCTTCTCCTGACCACTGGCAGAAAGCTGTCCACCATCCTGCCGATGATCCTGTTCATAAGGTGAATGGATTCATGCAGTATTAAATGTCCTCCCTTGTAGCTCCCAAGGCATTTTCTTCCACATTAGACCAGACAAATAAAACATTAATGTTCACAACAGTGATGTCTGGCAACAGAGACAGTCTAAACTGTTGCTTCCCAGTCTTCAGCAGGCTTTATGCTGAACAGGTCCCAGAACAGACCACTGACGGAACAGCTACCCATGAGAATTACTGCAGCAGAGGACGGGTCAGATCTCCAGGTGCAGACAAGCGGAGTTACATTTGCATGAAAGAGAGAATTCCTCCCTAAGTGAGAGATGTCAGACAGGGCAGAATCTAAACATGTAACTCTCTGAGCTAGAGGGCAGTTTTAAAAAGTGTGACATCACCTTGATGAGATTAAAGAATAGAACAGGACGTACTGGATTTAGTGAGGCTGGTGTGGCATGGGGCAGCTACTCCCTCTCTCAAATATAAAAAAAATGACAGAATATATAATTAAAGCTAAAATAATTTACTTGCATCACAAGAGGCCTAAGGATGAAGCCAGCTAAAGGAGTAATGTTATTCTCAGTGGATCGCTAGATAGCTGTGTCCTTCTCCAACTATGACTGACGTTTCTGAACTACAATAATCCAACCCTCAGAAAAGCGCACACATCTCTGCAGCTGACTGATCAACTCATTTTCACATTAACATTTCTCATTATATCTAGCAGCTATAGAGGAAGTGTCCCCTAAAATTTTCCTTGTTACATATGTACGTTTCTAGGCAAATAGTTTCTGAATGTGCAAGTGTAAATTGTGGCGATTCCAGTTATGCTATTGTGAAACAAAAACTCACGGTACATTTGCTGGATAGACTCTGATGAGGAGTGGCATTCAATCCCTAGGAGAGGTTTCTATTCCTGGCAACATCCATATCATATTTAAAAATGACTTCAGAACTCCAGTCATGGAGTAGCCAATACAGAACATTACGTGACCCTAGTCCTATTTCTTACAAAAAGTAGAGGGCAAGCAAACATGTTTAAGAAGCAGCGGAAAGCCTACTGTCATCTAACATGAAGGAAATCCCACTTATACTTTGCCCTCACGCTGCTCTCCTCTGAGCACAAGGATTTTCTGTCCAAAAACCACAGATAGAGAGACCCCCATCCCACATGCAGGTGTTCCATGTAAGCAGCTAATGCGGAAAGCCATAAAAAGGAAAAAAGTTATTTCAATATTAAGATCACTGGTCTGAAAAGGAAGAGAAACACTTTGCTACTTCAACTGCCTGCATAACATCACTGACTGATTTTGACCAAGTAACTCCTATACCTAGCACCATAAAGATGATTAAATTTAGCATGAATAGAATAGGTTGGGTTGGAAGGCCATCTAGTCCAACCCCCCCTGCAATGAGGAGGGACATCTTCAACTAGATCAGGTTCCTCAAAGCCCTGTCCAAACTGACCTTGAATGTTTCCAGGGATGGGGCATCTCCCACTTCTCTGGTCAACCTGTGTCACTGTTTCACCACTGTTCCTTATATCTAGTCTAAATCTCTCTTCTTTTAGTTTACAGCCGTTACCCCTTGTCATATGACAACAGGCCTCCTCTTTGGAGGAAGAGCAGCTGTTGACTATCTGAAATTTGCAATATCTGTAATTTCTTTGCAAACACTCCTAAAGGTGGGATAAATGATTACTGGATAAGTGTTGATGAATCAACAGTATTTACCCCATTTCTGCTGCATCACGGGGATTAAATGATTGAGCAATACTTCTGGACATGAAATACGGGGCTCTGATCAGCACAAGAAATACAAAGGAGACATACCAGCTCCTGGAGCAGACCTGAGCTCTTCAGTTGCACAAATCCCTCATTCACAGACCAACCTGCATCAGACAATGTAGGCCACCTGTACTGTGGTGTGACAGCCCACATTCCAGGCCACAGACTCAGTCACCAGGACCCACTGTGCCAGGGAAAGCTTCCCCTTAACCACAGGTACGATCCTCTGAGCAATTTATACAAAATTATTTTTATCATAGTCATTTCCAAATATACATAGCTATTCAAAACTACTTTTCATTTTAATGCCACTTGAATTGGTGTATTAATTCATACCGTGGAAGGCATATTTATACTGCAGAAAGCGTTTAGCATCTCTATACGTATGTTACTAAATGTTACTATACATGTTACTATACATATGTTACTATGCATAAGAAATTCTGGCATAGATAATGAGATGCTAAGTAACACCAAGTTTTATTTGTCCAAATGCAATAACATAGTAGAGGTAAGGAAGAAGCACATTTCAGGGTGCTGAACATAAATGACCCAGGCCAGCTCCTGCAGCATGTCCAGAGGTTGTAAAAAGCATGTTTTAGGAACAAGAAAATGTAAAACATGGATTAGCGCCAGAACCCTTTAGCTGAACCTCTCCCATAGCACCAGCCTTCCTACCTTTTGTGAATCACCCTCCACAGCCCCCAAAACACTGGTTGGCAGTGTCTGGGCAGGCACACAGGTTTCAGTGCCCCAGAGGGAACGATGCCTCAGCCCTCACCTGGTTGCTGTACCAGGTCCAGTGCTTATACTAGGCTGCCTATGGCTCGGTCACCACACACAGGAAAATCTGTACCTTTGGAAGAGGGAAAGATGAAGTGACACACACCTGTCTCAAGTCAGTGTCACTCCTCTCCCCCTCTCTCATCCAGGCACAAAACCATTTAGCCAGGAGGGAAGCCAGAGGACTGTGACCCAAACTCCCTGAGGAGAAGGGGCAGCTGGCTGGGTGCTGGGGGACACACGCGCTGTCCCCCTAGCTTGGCCACAGGCTGAATATCTTAACGTGAATGAATGAGATCCCAAGCAACAGCAAGCTGGGTTTTGCTTATAAAATCTGCTCGGCTCCCCAGCTGTGCCCTGTTTGTGTTGGGCTGTGCTGAAGAAAAGAGATACAGAGACAGCTTTGTATCAACTGTGGTTTTGGAGCTGTTTTGCCGTGAAAGAGCAGATAAATTAATTAGCTGACTGCTCTACATTACAGCTCTTGGAGCCACTACATGGTAGCAGTGCCAGTGAAGGACGTGGAGATGCCTGGGTCTCCACGGCAAACCCTGACACAGTGAAAGACACAGGTCACCCTCCATGTGATCCACCCAGTGCTTGCAGGGCCAAATTTCTCTGAGCACTTCTTCCTTAAGTACAGCTACTTCAGCAGTCTTTCTAGTGCATCTAATAACGCCCACTAGAGTATTGCAAGATTTACTTATTTAATATTTGTAATGCACTACTCAGAGCTTTTAAAGTTATTTTGCAAGTGCAGTGTCTTTTTGTTAGTATTATCCTATTATTTTGCAATGTTTCCTAACTTACTATTTCCTCTCTGCCAAGATATGCTGCTTTTTTTTTTTAAAAAGAAAAAACCTTCTTAAAACGTTTCTCACAACCACTCCCATTTTACACATTCTTTTAAACCCTACATTTATAGAACACAGGCTTTTAAATGGTTTCAATATGTCTTATATTCCCACATTCATGTACTACTTGACTAGTTTCCAGAACCCAGTTCTTACAAAAATAAAACTACAAAAATGCTCCAGGAAATTCAAATCATTCATCGTTAAGGAGACCGTTTTCCAATTCTTGAAATACTTCAAACTTTTCATAACCCTTTCCATTTGGTTCTGGTACTGAATGAAAAAAAAAAAAAAAAAGATTTAAAAAAAACCACTGGACTGTGTCAAATTTTATATAAATGCATGAGTGTGGAAGCAATTTCGGTTCTGGGAATTGTATCTGGGATAATTTAATAACTTTTCAGCTTCCCTGGATATTGTAAAGAGAGCTCTGAGAAGGAGCAGAGCTAGGAGCTCTGACCCATCTGCTTCAGACTGAAGCAGAGGGTCAGTCTTTGGCACAGATCACAGAGGGGATAAGCAGTTACCGCTTTCTTTCCAAAGCTGAATATTCTTGGTCTACTCCAGGAGGAGCTATTGTGAATCACATTACTAGTAGCTGATGCTTTACCAGCCGAGGGACCGAAAGCCTCCGGAGTAGCTGCACCCACGTAGAGTGGACTTAAAACTGCCTGAGTAGCTGCAGAAGCCCTCAAGGTTTCAAATAAAAGGTGTAGTTGTTTCCAGCATAATCTTTTAGAGGCTCAAAACATGAATTCTATCACCTTGGCCATCTTCCAACACAACCTCTTCCTGTATCATTTGCAGTCAATGTTTATGACAGTCAGCGATTGTTTGCCCTAATTAATGAGCTAGAGAATAAATATTTTTTTTGAATAAACACATCCATATCCTAGTTACAAGCATCCCCTTCAACCAAGGAATGCTAACATCATGAGTACATACAGCATTCATGCATATCATAACCACTTTCCTTCTCTTACATAACAATCCATAGGAAGCCTATGACTAATGCAAGACATTCTGCCAGAACATGATCACACCTGACAATTTTTTATCTATTTGATAAAAAAAAAAAAGAAAGTAGAGACATGTTCTTCACAGGCTAACTCTCAAAAAAGCCTGATTTTTTTTCAGCCGTTTGTTTAAAGATTAATTTCAGACTTTGGTGAGAGCCAAAGTGCAAATGTGGTATCTTTTTGCTATTTAAGACTGCTGTGGAAAATATATAATTCTCAGATCTAAAAAGCCATTTCCTTAAAAAGGGGGTTAAAATTTAAAAATAGTTCTTTATCTGAATGGAAACTTCATGTGCAAGCAAGGCAGAGTTGGGTTCTGGAGCCCTTTTGGTATCAGGAATGACAATCAGTAGATCTGACCACAGCATTTTTATTTTTTATATTTCAATCTTCAAGTCATTTGGAAGTAGAAAGTACAGGTGTGGACTCTTAATTACAAATCTCTCCCCACTCCATACACTCATCACACATTTCTGCATTTCCAGGTCACTCTAGGAGACAGGCTGGTCTACCATGATTCAATTAGAAAAGTAAAATGCAGGTTTTAGTACTGGTCTAGAATTCCTTTTAATCACCAGGCAGACAGAGTATCTATATTAGATATCTGTCTGGTTTAGATTTTTATCTTCTATTCCCACATTATTGAGGTATTAAACAAGCTTTAGAGCATTTATTCACTCAGCCTCCCTTCCTTCCTACTTCCTCCAGGGAAGTAAGGCTATCTCTGTCCCCTTTATAGATAACACCTCAGGTTCAAAGGCACTTTGTTTCTTGCCCCTAGGCAATAAGAAAATACTTGAAAGGGCAAGAACTAAATTGATAATTCAGTTATTAAATACTGCAGAGTGATTTTCAACCTTTTCTAATACATATCCCTTTTCAAGTGTCTCTAGAGAGATGCAGATCTCTGTTTAGTGACTTTAAACTTAATGACAAGAGGCTTCCTTTTCCTAGTTACCATTTATAGACTCTTTAGTCTGCAAAATCACAGGTTAAGCACCTCTGCCCTACAACTTCAGCAGAGATTCTTCAGGCCTAGGGAATCTGCTTCAGAAATTGCCCACCTGAGGTACCTGCAGGCTTACCAGCTATCTACATCTTGTGAACTTGTCCCCAGCTGCTGAAATAGGCTAGGTTTCAGCTTTGCTCAGCTGCCTGAGAGTTTTGCTATCAGCCAGACAATAAAAAACCACTGTGACCCAACAGCACTAGTCTCACGGTCTCTGGAGGCTAGAATTTATGTATTTAATTATCTCCCACTTGTCCTCCACAGACCGTACAATCCCTCAGTACTGGGTGCCAGTCACGGCACTGATATACTGACTAATAAACCTCTGTGGTATCTGCCTCTTGGCTAGAGAGCAGTGAACAATTCAGAGTGAATAATGTATCTGATAAATTATTCCTCTTTTGCTGGTCATATATTGTGTATGGACAATTTCATTTTCTCAAAGGTGCGGTTATTCCTAACTATTTGCCAAATATATTCTGCAAATGAGTTTTGCTCTGTAGACTATTCCCAAGAAATTCTTCCTTGTGATTCTTAACACCCCAGCTGCGCTGCTTAATTTTGGTTTTGGCACCACAACCGTAGTAAGAAATTGTCCATCTTCCCTGTCTGGCTGGCACAGTGGCTCTTCTCGTTTGTGTGCAATTTGTCCCATGGTAACTCCTGGGGGACCATTTTCATCATCAGGACCCCAATGTGTTAAGCCATGTACAAAGATTGTGCTTTCACAGCATTCCGTGGTGAGCACAAGTGACCTACAGTTAAAAGGATAAGACCTATGTCCCAAAGAGATTACAGATGACATGTCAGAAGGAGGTCAGCAATGAAAGCAAAGCATCAGTCTGTACTTGGGGACACGGAGTGGTGGACGGAAGAAAGAGCGGTTAGAGACCACAGCTGCATTTCAAGTGCTCTGTATGAGCTGTAGTGATTCCACCACCAAGTCCTCCGCCCACCCCTTGAAGCCAGAGATACTCAGAAAGAGATCCTCCAGCCTTGCTAGAGCACGTGGCCTCAGCACTGGGTCTGCAAACATGCCAGGACTCAGAAGTGTCTCTCACACCAGGAGAGAGGATTCATTGCACTGAACCAACCAGGCTGGTGGTGACACACCTTGAACTAGGAGCCCTGCCCCTAGGAAACCTGGGGACTCAGTGTGAGAGGGGCGTGCTTCCAAGCAAGGATTCATGCCAGAGGGGACAACTTGATTTCTGCAAGAATCCCTTGTCCTGAAGAGGCCTACAATTGTAACATGGGTGCTCAGGGCTACAGGATGCCAATCTGTCTCCAAGTATGCACCCTTTCCTCTTCCACATCAGTGTTTCTGCATTTGGATTTAGGGGATTTTTGTGCACACAACTTCCTTCCCCTCCCCACCCCCCTTACAAAACCAGTGTTAAAATCTTATTAGACCACCAGTCAAATGCCTCTGCCTCTGAGTGAGCAATTGTGTGCAACCTGGGAGCACTAAGCACACAGCTTTTAAACTAATAAGCCATTAAGTCAAGTATTTTCTAGAAATGTTTATTAGAAAAAGTCACTTGCAAGTATGTAACAAGTATATCCAAAGGGACAGTATCTTTTGTCCCCTTTACAGCAACAGCTGAAGGGAACAGCTTATGTTTTGGGGAGTTCTCTCAGATCCATCTTTCAAAACATTATCACTCGAACGACACTAATGAGATATTTATGTGGTGAAAGTGAGACTCACTGGAATTGGAAAAAAAAAAAGTAGTTAGCAAGTAGGACAATACTAATTTTAAATACTGAGGTTGTTGATTAAAAGAAGTGTAATGTTCATGGGATCAAAGCACACGATTATGGAAAAGTTAGAAGATTTTAATTTGTATGGAATAGGAAGATCTGTTTATATAAAGAAAGAGAAAAATGACCACTGCAAGAGCTAAATACTTGAAATGCTGTCAAAACTATACAGCAGGGTAAGTAAAGCTAGACCTAAACAGCCACCACTCTGGACATACTTTCAAGTAGTATTTGCATTAAGCTGATAATGCCAGGCTTTATATTGCAAAATGGCACCGATTTGTGTTCAGACAAATCCATGGGCAAAAAAGGCCCGCCTGTTTCCCAACAAAATACACTATCGGAACTGCCAGCAACTTCATCCCCAAGCTGAGAAACAAAGCAGACCACTGCAAAGCGGTGGATATAAATTAATTTTGAATAGCTGAGCACATTTCTGGAATTGAATAAAACAGGCTGCTTTCTCGTGACTCATTTTTGCCTGAACTATTGCAGTTTCCACATCCTCGTCACCCTCCCACCGTGCGTGCTCGCCAGGCGCTGTGGGCTGAAGAGCACGACTGCATCTCTGCTTTCAGCTGCAGAGAGCCCTCCCAGCAGCCACCGGAGCACCACCGCGCTTTCGGTTCTGTAAAGAGACCAGCATCGCCACAACTCCAGCGCTCTGATAGCCCAGGATTTCACAATAGGGATGAAGAACGCCTCCCAGATGAAGAAACACTGCCTTCGTAGTAGTCTTTGTAGCCTGACTGAGGACTGAAGTCCTACAGTTTATAAACCTAAGGGTGATTTGAACCTCCTCCTCCTAAGATTAATAAAAACTAAACCAAAGAGTAAAGTGGCAGCAGGACCCAGCAGTAAGCCACGTTTGTCAGTAGTCCACCTCCAGTGAGGACAACTAGAGAGTTATTTAAAGCTGTGATCACAGATAATTACCATGCTGAGCAATGAGAGTAAATCCCATGCTTATTCTTCTCACTCTTACATCACCCACTTTTAATTACCTTTTAGAAATGGAATACTATAGAAAACCCCAAAGCTCGCTCTTTCCTGCAAACATCTGAAAAGATCAGGCACCTCAGCTCTATTTAGAGCCCAATGGGACCTCAGGGCCTAGTTTTTCTCAGCAATTTTGAAAATCCCACCCTAAATATTATGGGACGTATCTCTGGGGCTGCTGGCTGCCAGAGAGCTAACACAGAGACACATTTAGAGCAACAGCGGTTTATATCAGCTGAGGATTTACAGACACACACTGGCATATTTGACAAACATCTGACAGGTTTGTCACAGCACTAACGATCCTCAAACACCTGAAAGAAGGAAAGGGTGTAAAGATACAGATTCTTGTAACCCAAGTAATATATAATTCTTCTACAAGGAGTAATATACATCATGGCACAAACTTAACTTTGATCTAGAAGAAATAGCAGTCTTAGTTTCCTCAGCAGTCTCCAGAGTCACAAACACTTGTTATATTTTAAAGGCATTTCATGTCACTGTATTTCTTCCCCCTGCTATTTCCCCTTTGAATTCATAGATCAGGGCTCAGTAGGTATCTTGCTAAAGGTTGATTTAGAAAACAGGAGAAGCACGTTATCACCTTCCTGAAGGAAAATGTATCCGATTCTGTGACAGGGGACCACTGCTAAACCACAGCCAACAGAGTCTCCAATGACCATGTTTGGACTCAATGAGCACAACATAAACAACAATGTTTGCACAAACTATACTCCCCATTTAAAAAAAAAAAAAAAATTAATTTCTTTAATCTCTTTTTAACTTCCTGCATGCACCCAGGTCATGTTTCAACAGTCATATAAGGAACCTTAAACCCACACTATTTAACAAACTTCAGGGACGGGATCTCAGCAGTCCCAATTCGGTGAACATTTTGGGGCTGTGAAAATTGATATCATGTGTTGAGTGCCAGCAACACTCCCAACAGACACTTCAACACTCCCAACTTCACTGGCTGCCCCTTATCTCCAACCCTTGTGGTGAGCACCATGGCAAGGATATTTTCACTTCTTTTTTCCTGCCTTACATGAAGGAGTTCCCCATGCTGGCCTGCTGCTCACAAAACAGTTTATTGGGCCTTATTTTGTCGCCCAGGGCCTTCGCCCTCGGATGCTCCCACCCCCCTGCAGCACAGGCACCAAGCAGGAGACAAGGAGAGGGCTCTCTCTGGAGAGAAGCGCGCGAATGTGCT
This sequence comes from Arenaria interpres, assembly GCA_013399435.1. NCBI lineage: Eukaryota > Metazoa > Chordata > Aves > Charadriiformes > Scolopacidae > Arenaria > Arenaria interpres. The sequence continues at coordinate 409,966 of VXAK01003938.1, read as the reverse complement.
GATCTGTGTGTGTCACCAGCAACCAGCCGGGTGCTGCCGGAGCCCTCCCCCAGCAGGCCACCAATTTCTATTTCCTTTTCATTATAATTCAAATCCTTGAAATTTTAAGGAACATAATATCTTTGATGCCTCTATCTCTCTGGCAAATTTCATGGAAAGCAGAAAATGAGTTCAAAAAGTTATTAGGAGCCAAAACATATAGACACACTTCATAGTCATGACCATCTTGCTTCATTATCAAATAAAAGTAACAAACCTTGCAAAAACCTTACCAAAATCCTGGCAATTCTGGAAAAAAAAAGTGCAGGTGAAAGTCTACAGCAATTTCATCGAAGTCCCGTGATGGGTTTTCAGCATGGGAAGCGCAATTCAGCCGGGCCTCCGCTGGGCATTAGGACAGCGGTTCAGCAGGGCTGGCAGCACGAGAAAGTCTGGCGCGAAGAGAAACCAGCGGCTTCCTCCTTACACATGTCAGAGGCAGCACAGGATTTCCTCTCTGCCTCCTACGGCGTGGTAGGAGTGAAAAAGGGGATGATAATCTAAAGACCTAACAGCCCAGAGGAAAAAAAAAAAAAAAAGAGAGAGAAAAGAAAACCAGCGCGGCATGCTGCCACAGTTTGAAAAGTAGGTAAGACTTAAATAGCAATAATCCCCAGAAATTATCTAGTTCGGGTCATCAACTAACAAGCTGGTTAATTCCTGTAAGGATTAATGGTTGAAATTATAATGCCTGACAGACGTTTGCTGAACAGGAATTAGTCCAGAGCATGCAGCATGGAAACTAACAAGAACTAGAATTGCAGACAGGTACCTGTCAGAGCTGAGTTTTTTAGAAATCATTAGCTCAACCTCTAACATTATAATTTTCCTTTCTACCCACCATATCTTCCACTTCTTTTTTCCTCTCAGCTCTCTAGCAGGAGATTCCCTACACAGACTGGCACGCTAATCTAGATCCTGTTCTCAGTTACAACTGTGCAATGTGAAAAAGAGGTTAGCCGATATTTTTGGGCAATACCACTGCTGTACAATTTGGCTGAATAGAATACACTTTGTAGGCGTTAGCTCTCTCTCAAAATGGAACACATGATGAAGTCTCCATTCCTGATTCCTCCAAACTATTGGAAAATATAAGGCAGCATTCTCCCTCAATTAATTATGATCCTGCTGGGTATGTCTGCTGTTAGACATACCATGAAACCCACTGGTTTGGTCTACCCACCCACTGCCATTTGCATCACCCTAATGGTGTAAATCTAGTTAATATACTCCAGGACCAAACCAGATCCCACTTACACTCAGGCTTGTGTAAATCTAAAGGCAGTCCATACGGCCAACAATCTCTCTCAAGTTTTACAATTGCTGTGTATCACAACTTGTACTAGGCTGAGCAGCATTTCTAGGATTACAATAAAAGTAAGGAGGAAAGGTGAAGAAATCAGTGAAAACAAAACACAGGGGGGGAAAAGTTAGTTCAAATTCTATTTCCAAATTAGAATTTACGGATACAAACAGGAATAAAACTATGAACCTCTTCACCCATTTCAGAATCAGGCAGCTTAAGTGAACAGCATGGGGAAAAACGGAAGAGAGGAACAGAGATGGGATGAAAATCTAGGTGGAAGAACAGCAATGTAATGGAAACTGTTGATCAAGCAAACCCTGTGAAGCTGCTGATACAGAGGATTCACTGAAGACCCGTAGCCTTAGCTAGGCTGTGACTCCCATGTGCAGTAGTGACCCCGATGCAGCCAACTGAACACACAATTTTGCCACCTATCATGAAAAAATCCAAGGGACAGAAGAGGAGGAACATCTCAGGAGTTAGCAATGTCGCCAGTACTTTTAGGAGAGGGAACTGATATACCAGCTATTTTCCAACTGTCTTGTTAGCCTTTTGCAAACAGGAATAATCCTTAGAAATGATAAGAACATCTCAAAAGACATCAGGCTACAGACTAAACTATACGATGCCTAGGGGAATGCAAACCGGAGAATGCTCCATTTATATGAGTCAAATCAGGGTTGTTTTAGGATTGTGTGCTGTTTGAACAGTAGAGTTTAAAAGGTCTATAAATTAACCCCTTCATGCGCTTTCCCCCTGTTCTCTCTCTCCTGTGGTAAATCCCATAGTGACTGTAAATTTGCCATAGTCCTGCTTAAAAAAAAAAAAAAAAAAAAAAAAAAAAAAAAAAGAAAAATAATAANAAAAAAAAAAAAAAGAGTGAAACTACTAGAACTGAAGAAGCAGAGTATATATGGCTAACAACAGCTACACATGGCAACTTCTAAAACACAGCAAGAAGCAGTCTCTTTGGATGACTAGCCTAGAAAGCAAAGGAGCCCAGCAGCTACCCTGGTGACACAGCCAGCCACAACCTGGAGGCAGCAATGAAAGAATCAAACTAACAGGCAGAAATGCAGCATTCCACATAAAACTTTCTGTCAGTTATTATCACAACATATTTTAAATATATAAATCCTAGATTACCACTTGAGCGTAATTCCCTTTAGACCAAATTTGGTTTTACATTTTTCCATATTTTAAAAGGAAACTGCAGTTTCAGCAAAATATTCCAAATGTTCTCACACCATCTGACCTGCCATTCCCTTCTTTCCCATACAAAGAAGCCTATTCTCAGTTTCAGCGAAGGATGGAACAGTATTTTTCCCACTCTTCAGGCCAACTATCATTTCTGTTGTGGGGGTGGAAAGCATTTGAATGGCCCCTTCTTTAGCCTAACATTTCTATGTTCAAATACAGATTGAATTACATCTGTAAGAAAAACAGTTGGATGATCTTAGATTACCTGGCAGTCTGTAGGCACTGCAAAGGAAAAGTCTTTCTGCAAACCCAGCGCAGACCATGGAGTTAAATGACTACATTACCCCACCAATTAACCTACTGTACGTAAGTGATACTCTGGACAGACTGGCCTCGCTGCTCACTAATTGTCTGCATCCTTGAACAGCCAGTAATGTACCAGACCACTAATGGTTTAGGAGACAGAAGTTGCCACCCTAGTAGGGTTACAAGGATTATAAATTATAAAGCGAAGTCTGAACTCTGACAAAGAGCTATGAAACCCCTTAGATAGGAAACAGAGCAGCAGTATAAAAATTGTTCTTTCAAGATGACTTTTATGACTGTGTTACATACTCTTACTACTCGGCAGAGATTCAGGTCCTAGCTGTGAACCATCACTCCACCATGCTGCATGTAGCTCATGTAGAGGAGCACTGGCATCCCGAATTCACTGAGGTTACTGCTGAGGCAGAAGAGAAGAGGCAGAATATGGATACAGACAGAGGGGACACACACAGGAGAAATGAGCAGTATTAGTCAGCATGAAAAGCCACAGGCAGAGCAGCAGCTGCCTAACCAGTCAAATTTCCATAGACATTGCAGCAAAAGAGTTTTAAGGAGGAATCTGAGAGATGTGGATTTGGGAAGGATTACATGTGAGGCCAGGACTGGGAGGAAAAGGATGAAAGCGCTCAGGTAGAAGTCTACCAAGCGTTAGTGGAGGTTGGTATCACAGGCTGGCCACAGGGTGGAAGCTGCTCTCTTAGAAGCAAACAAAATGCAGCTTGGGGATGCATGGGAATAAAAATTTCCACCTTCTGGGAAAGATTGTATTTCTAACTATATTTTAATTCTGAATTAGAATAACACTGGTATAAAGGGACTGTCCATGTAATTGCTAGTCCCCAAAGAATCTGGTTTGGAACTGCTGTGAAAGGACTTTTCAGAAAAGGAACACCCACATGAAGCATTCAAGTTGTCCTAAGTACTGGGCTTGGAGGCACTGGCAGGGGTGTCACAGACTTGGCACAGTCAAATTTTTGGTCTCTTTTTCTGGTACAATTTCACTCTGTGTAAATAATGAATCATTATGCAGAACCTAATCATTAGGCACAGCCTAATGATGCAGGTGTCCCACCTGCAAGCTGAGCATCTGAAAGATCAGACCAAGGTAGTCATTATGCTCTGTCCCATTCAACAAGAAAAAAAACATATTTCAATTTTACCAGTTAACATTAGGAGAAGAAAAAAAAAAAACCTCAAGAAAACCCAACACACACACAAAACCAAACCCTGAAATATGTCAGATCTGATTTGAGTAAGACTACAAGAACCAAGATGTGGGTTAGCTGCTGGTATAGGTGCGTAACTGAAAAAAGCATCTATTTGCAAATCCCCAAACTAAGGTGTAACCTGCTAGTAGCAATAACCTAAAAGCACTTCACAAATACCAGAGTGATACATGACATGGGAAGGGCACACTATAGAAAACAATTACACTACACGTGCAGCACCGAAACAGCCTGTTAACAGCCAGATAAATTCCTCTGCACTGACTAATTGCAACTATTCAACACTAGCCAGGCTTAAAAAAAAAAAAAAGAAAAAAAGAAAAAAAGAAAAGGGTGTGACATTTAAAGTATTGGGATTAAATGTGTTCATATAATTACTTACAAAAATGTTTTTTATAAACACCTTCAGCTCTTTCATCAGATACCAAATGCTGCTTTGCTCTGCAGACCAGAATGACAGTACCAGCCCTCCTCCATCATTATGTATTCTCACAATTGTTTTCTGGACAAGTAAATAGCTGAGGGGAGAAATAAAGTACTGCTAAAGGCAAGAATAGCTGTAGTGTTGCTGGTAGCCCCTAGGTAACTGCCATCAGGTGGTTATGGTGTACAAGCATCATGACAAGGGATGCCTCCAAGGGCATGTCTGAAGAAGGGGTATTTTGCAAATATACAGATGTTCCTACCCGTCTTCTACAGCACTGGAGAAGGTACACGGTGTTGCAGGCAAAACAGGGATGTGGGCAGTGAGGTCTAGGCTGATGGGCAGTGACGCAAGCTAGCCATACTGCGGACAGCTGGAGGTGGCACAGCGATGTCTGCCTCACACATCCTAGGTGCAGGCCACTGCCAGGCAACGCCAGGGACACGCTCCTGCTCCCTCACTTCCCTGAAGTAACTCCCTCTCACTGATTTACCATCATTCTCTTTCTTCCTTCTTCTTTGTCTCCCTAATTATTAATTTATTGATTCTACACTTATCCATGAGCTTCTCTCGGGGCAGGGAACAATCATTTTGGTGATCTCCGTAATGGCACCATTTTTCTAGACAAGAGCCTTTAGTTCTGGACCAAGAACTTGGTGTCAATGGCATAGCCTTCCAACTGAAGTGCTTCAGAGGAGAAGCAGTCATACCTGGGGGTGGATTTTAGAAAAGCCTGGGTAAAGAAATTAATTCTACACTGAAAGTGTCTTAAAAAAAAATAAATAATAGTAACTATGGAACAAGGATGCAAGGAGATGGGGAAAAGTTCTACAAGACAGGAATTTGATGCTTGTCTATTAAAACAAACAAACAAACAAACCCCAAAAAACCAAAACCAACCAAAACCAGAGAAGCTTGAATTTTTTTTTCTTTTTTTTAGATTGAAGACATTTTCTGTAGATTGGTATCTCACACCAACAGCATACACTCACTGACAGAACAACTAATGGAGTCGGCAGGTCTATAATCTGAGAATACAAGGGAAAATCATAGGCTTTGGTGAAGCCAAGGGCAATACTGTCACAGAGCCAAGATTTCTACCCTGACTCCTGTGGACTTAAAAGACAAATAACAAAAAAAATTTTCCTTGGGTGCTCTCTTTATCTGGAGATCTAAATTAACCCAGGTGTTTCTCTGGTGTTTACTGAGCCAGCATTATTAGCTATATATATACTTCACACAAAGCCTCTGCTTACCCACTGCAGCTATAGACCATTTCTGCTGACTTACATAAGAAACATCACCTACAGTTGTCAACCACTGTCATCTGCCATTCATATAACCACTACCACGTTCTCACAGAGACTCAAGAGCGCTCATGCAAAGAGACTTCTGCATTAAGAAAAATCAGTCATCTGAGCTAAAGGAAACGCACAGCCTGGGGAAGAACTGACAGCTCCAAAGACTGGTTCTTTTATTTACTCACAGAATCTTTAAGGCAGGGGCATAATTCCTCACATGACCCTGCCTTTCCACCTAACTGACTCGAAAATGCAGCGGATACGCCAGTGCCTCTACACTTTCCACCTTCGCCTTCTCTGAACTTCTTCAGGCTGTAGTGACAACAGGGTACTTAGCTTGGATAAAGACCGGCTGTTACATCTCTTAAACTACTCCTCAATCAGAGGCAATACATGTATTTCTGCGAGGATTGCCTCATTATAATGGCAGGAAAACAAAAGAAAAATATGCACTGCTTTAAATTACATATAATTTCTATGTAAGGTGAAGAGAAAACACAGCCAAAAGTAACCCTACACCTTTTTCGCAGCTTCATTTTTTTTATTGCTGTTGTGTCAGTCCAGTGGAGTGAGCAGGTGAGCCAGTGGGAGATAATCTTGTAGGGTAAAAGCTCCATTTTTATTGGTTTTTAAATAAACCCAAGTATCCAGATCCAATATGGGTGGCTTACTCCATCTCACCCATGACACCCTCCATCCTAGTACTCCTAGTACCTACAACACAGTTGCCCCACACATTGGGTGTACTCTATGAGATGAGATGTTAGCGTCCCCCTGTCACAGATGGAAACACTGATGCTCTCAGCAGCATCTGTCTTTCAAACGCAGCCTCGGACATATCGTACCACACTCAACAACACGTGAAGCACCTGATGCCACTGGTCCCATTTTAAACCTCTGATTGTACATGCTCCTTCAACATCACAGAGCAAACCTGTGGCAGAGAACACAGCTCTTCCAAATCAGTCCAACACATGAAGAGAAGAAGGATAACCATGTGCTCAACGACATGCATGGTATGTTGTTTGGGAGTCATGGATTAAGGCCTTGATGACTGCACTGTTTACTCAGCAGAAACTGTGTCACCAGCTTCAGAATTCGCGAGAACTCTGGTTGTATAGGCCAGCCTGGATCAAAACAATACTTATGGGTACGCTTATTCTTGAAAATCAAATATTTTCAAGGAGCCTTGAAGAACATCTCTCACTCCATCAAAGATAACAACTTCCTGAATAATCTCTTACTTAGTCCCACAAGGCACGATACTGAAAGAGGTTACAAGATGTTGTTATTCTCCAAAGTGGGAGGAAGGTGCCTAGCACAGGAAGCCTGCAAATTGGGCCACCAGTCAGAATTCTGTCACTCTTCGTGACTCTGCCAATGAATTCCTGCACCAGCTGGGCAAAACCCCACCAGTAGCACGTGCCTCAATTTGCTCAGCTATCCCACAAATACAGTAATATTCCCCTGGCTCAAAGAAACCCAAAGGTTTCTGTGGATCTGACTGCTCTTCTACTAAAGCCAATGAGGTTTTTTTATTATCCCACTGTATTTAGCACTGGTGCAGCATCACATTGAGTACTGTCTGCAGATCTGGGCCCCACAATTTAAGAAGGATGTCAGGGTACTCAAATGCATCCAGAGGAGGGTGAAAAAGCTGGTGGAAAGGCTGGAAGGCATGTCCTCTGAGGAACAGCTCAGGACTTTGGACTAGTTGGAAGAAAAGGAGGCTGAAGGGTGATCTCATTGCTCTCTGCAGCTTCCTGAGAAGGAAATGTGGAGAGGGAGATGCTGAGCTCTTCTCCCTGGTATCCAGTGATAGGACTCATGGGAATGGTTCAAAGCTGCACCAGGGGAGGTTTAGACTGGACATGAGGAAGCATTTCTTTATTGAGAGGGTGGTCAAACACTGGAGCAGGCTTTCTAGAGAGGTGGTTGGTGTCCCAAGCCTGTCAGCATTTAAGAGGCATTTGGACAATGCCCTTAACATGCTTTAACTTTTGGTCAGTCCTGAAGTGGTCAGGCAGTTGGACTAGATGGTCATTGTAGGTCCCTTCCAACTGAAATATTCTATTAGATTATTATAATTATTTTATTATTATCATCATCAATTGCAAGAGAAGCAGCATGTAGCCCTATGTAAAGTGTTTCTAGGATTTCCTGGTGCCAGGCACTATATCTACGAAGCACAACAGTACGTCCTCCAGCACAAGCTAACCCACATGGGCCTCTCATTTATCTTATGCTCCCAAGTATTACTGTCACATTTCTGAAAAGGCTTTCTGCATAGCATAACTATAACAGCACTTATTTTTCCTTTTAACACCACTAAACAAACACCAATCAAGAACAAAACAAGCAAGCCACAGCTTGGTATCTGAATTCCAAGCAAATTACAATCTCATGGTTCTTGCTATCTCCTTCAATTTATTCTGTGATTTCGTGCATCTGCTCAGATTGCCACTTAATCCTCAGCCTATTACAGTCAAAGCAGAAATTCCCTTGAAATCTCTTGATATGAAGGACTTCGTATCAAGCCCATGTCTTCTGTTTAAGTGTAACATAGAAAAGATGCTTGTACCAGCAGAGACATGACAAGTCAGTTCTCAAGGGAATCGAGTGAGTCCACATCGTCTGTAAAATCAATGCATTTTTTCTTGGAATACAATTAAGCTGGGTGCACAGACAAAGCGACCTATCAAAGATTGCTTATTAACCTGACGTGGTATCAATAAGACTGTACTTCCGTGTCAGATCTACCGTCTTTATTTCAATGTTGAGGTGGGGCTACTTCAGATAGCTGAAGTTAATTACCCCAGGGCTCACAACTCCATGAGTCATTTTTTGGTAATACAAGAAATACCACCTCGTGATTCAATGTATTTGCTATACAAGGACATACCATGATAAGCAAGAGATTCACACTTCAACAGTAAGTTGAAGTAGTGAATCCAACAGCAATATCTAACAGACAGCATGTTTGCTGCTTGCTCTGCGCATTTAAAAAGACTCTGTTTCTTCAGAACTCTGACTATTATGCCCTAAACAGTCAAACAGTAGAGAACAAGCAAGAAAAATAAATTTTCAAACAAAAGAACAAAAAAATGTACTTAAGGTGATGCTGACAATAGTGCTAGTCATAGAAGAATTGTTGTAAGAAAATTCTACCTTCCTAAATACATATGCCAATATCAGCTGCAGGCAGCGGAATTACATTTCACACCAAAACTTTAGGAAGATTCAAGGATGTGTAGTTTGGGGCCCATCACTAATCAATATTAGGCTGAGTTCTGAAATTTAAACACTGAGTTTTAAACACTTTTCAGTTTTTTCTTGTGTCATTTCAGAGTACTTTTATTTAATCAATATTAATTAAAGGCACAATCCTACCATTCAGTTATTTGCAGAGCAGACCCACATGATCAAAATAGACTCTGAACACCTGATATTTTTAAATTTCACAGAATTGCAGTCAAATGAAGACTGAGAAAGCTGAGACATTACAGACCATCAGTAAGTACTACCTAAAGAGATATTTTCTTTGAAGAATACAAGTATTTCACTGCCTAAGCTCCAAAGACAGCAGGGAGGTTTTTAGCCAGACTTGAAAGAGATACTTACGAACCTGATATTTATTCCTGTTGATCTCAGGTGCCTCAATATCTTTGTCTTCATGTAACTGTGCCAAGTAAAAAACTTCTTTGCCAGTTACACCCTCTGTTAACATCTCTGGAGCTCAAGAATTTTTCCTGTTAACCACGTGGCTTTTTTCTCTCATATGCCTGAATTGCCAGGATTGACACTTAGCCCACAGTATTTAAGCAGACATGTGTGATGCAGTTGTAAAGGGACCCTCTTTCTAAGGATATCATTGCACTTGAGTATATGGTAGAACAGGTTTGCCAGGACAGGTCATAGCTGTACCATGAAACCCCATTTACAGTTGACAAGGACTAAGAGTTAAAAGAAATCAAATCAAAAAACCAGTATCTTGTCATTGCTAGAAATTATCTGGGATTTGCCCTACCAGCCGCATCAAGGAATACATTATTCCGAGTCAGGATGAGTGATCATCACTTTTGCTTTGTTTCAAGGGAATTATGCCTATATGATGACATTCAGTAAGTCTTGAAACCGTTGGCTAATTTTGTCAAAATAAAATAGATCTAAAGACACTAGCTGAGATCATAGCCCTTCTGTACTTGATGTATTTGCGCAAATGTGTGCCTGGCAGAACAAAGACAGGAGCTGTGCCCCAGAGATGCAGAGACGTAAAAACAAAGCGCTTTGTGACCAGCACAACTCAGGAACTCAGATCTCTTTCAGAACTTTGTTCCTTGGTTGATTAAATGTTTACACTGAACTATACTCAGATTTTCTGTTTCCATATTCAAAATGTGATGTATCAAATCAGAGTTATTTATCTTCTTTGAAGTTTTGAGGGAGATGCTAGTTCAGGGGCATTCACCCAGAAAATGCTCCTTTTCTCTTTACAACTCCACTTACACCAAACATCTTACTACCAAATAGAGCCAGTCACATAATGGGGGTATCACTCAGTCACTAACCTAAAAAATGGAGAAAAGCGGCAAGTGTCTGACTCTAGACTTGGTTTTTCCTGTTGGTTTGTTTCTATGAAATTTGCAAGAACTTAAATACCTTGGAGCTGTTCTCCTCACATCACACTTGGTTGGAACTGGGAAATAGCAATAAAATATTATTTAAGGGACAAATACCAAGATGCATGTGTGTACACATATTAAGGGATGGCATAAACCTTGTTTGCAACAGAAGCTATGCCAAAAAGGTGAAGCCTAGCTATCTTTTTGAGTCTGTGATGCAGGTGCTAGCTTTGGAGCATCCCCCCCAGCCAGTGGCATTGCTCTTTAAAGTCATGTGGATGCAGGTACAGCCACATCCTGAGGCTGAGCATTCCACAGGCACACACAGAGGTTTTCAGGATGATTTGGGAGCCATAGATAACCAGAGAGGCACAGAAAAAAATGGCTTACACAAGGGGAAAGGCTAGATACTCTTTTCAATGAGGTCAGTGCACGAAGGCCACACAGAAGACATACACACCAGGAACAGACTTGGAAGCATGATAAAAGTCTTGACCAGGATGGGAAGGAAATACATGGTGAAATACAGTGAAATAGAAGTGAAATACATGGCTGCAGGAAAGAACTAGAACTATGAGAAGAAGAAACAGAAGAAGAGAGGCAAGTACCACGGTACCGCACCCTGAATTGTAGCTAATTCTGCCTTCATTGGGAATTTGAGAGCATTTTGGATCTGATGATTCACGAAGAACGTGAAAACAGCACTTGGGTGTAGGGGAAAACTGTTTATAATTTATAGAGTCCCATCAGCTTTGTCAGACTCCACTTCCTGACAGCTAGTTTGTAGGGAACAATGCCCCATGACTCACCAAAAGATGTTTGCTTCTTGTTGAAATAAAAGTCGCCACGGGACTGATTGCAGGGAGTTACATTTCCTTGAGATCCAACTGGCTCATACTTGGCAACCACGAAGACTGTGCCAAGTTGATGTGCATTTCAACAACCCACAGATTAGAGACACTTTTAGAAAAAGAAGGAAAACATTTGAAGGCAACCAATCAGCTTCTAAAGTTTTGTTGCATTTTTTTTAATTCCTTCCCCAGAAAACAACCACTGTGTACAAAGATTTTCAAACAGCAGTAGCATGCCAAGGGCTTAAAAGTAACATGCAATAGTAGCAGCAAGGAGGTGGTAAGAGTAGCACAGTGATACTATGTTTCATTAATCATTTAAGATAACCAGGCTTAGATTTGAGGCAAATGAGAGGGCAGGCACCTTGCTCTGATGAACTTGCAAAAAACCCCAGTGTCTTGCAACCATAATTTTCATAATTAATCATCATATACATCCATAATTCCTGCAGATTTCAGTCTGTTAACCTATTCGAGTGCTATTTTGTAGGAACGAAGTTTTCCTGGACAAAGACCTAAATTCACACAGGTTAAGCCAGCAAGGATTTGGGAATTAAAGGGACGGCAGAAACAAGCATACGAGAAACTGAAGCCTTACTACACATTGGTATGGAGATGTTTACGTACAGAAGTCATACACAATCTAAAAAAACAAGGGTAACGGCTCTTATCACAGAAAGACTGGGAAACGTTTCCAACTGTTTAAGAAGAAAAAGGGAAACAAGCTCAGACCTGCTTACGGGGAAACGGAGGTGAGCTAGGATGTATTTGAAGGGGAGAGAGGCTGGGGAAGGAGAACAGAAACAAGGAGATTGCAGACTGCAGCAGCCTCCTGGCAGCGGGGACCCGGAGATGAAGGAATTTGACAGTAACGCTGAGCAACCGGCTTTGGCAAGAGCCCGACACCTGGGAAGGAAAAGTTGCAGAACGCGGCTGAACGCTTCCAACCCGGCCGGTACTCATTCACAGGTGCGACTTATTTTATTTAAAAAAAAAAAAAAGAAAAAAAGTTAAATAAAAGGTTTTACTCGTTTAGCTTGTATTATTTCGGGAGGTAGGTTGCAATTACTGCAGCTAGGTTATTATATAGAGACATATATTAGTAGTAGATGGGGAGCTCTCACAGTGCCCAGGCAGCTACCTTGGCGAGGGTGAGCCCTTCTGCTTGGCGGCTCCATCTCTCCCTGTCGCGACCGTTGCACCGGGCGGCGGCGGCACCACCACCGACCCGGGCGGCGGCCCCGGGACGGCCAGCTCGGGGGCCGGCGGCGGGCCCGGCCGCCCCGCTGTCTCGGCGGCGTTTCAGCCCGCCTCGCCGATCCCGGAGACGGAGGGGAACGGGACGGGG
>VXAK01003938.1:381999-397019 GCA_013399435.1 Arenaria interpres | reverse complement strand
CGGCCCGGCGGGCGGCGTTATGTAACCCGGGCCGCGGCCGGCGCCGCCGTCCCGCCCTGAGGGGAACCGCCGTGAGGGAGAGGAGAGGAGCCACCGTGAGGGGGACACCCTTCCGAGAGGAGCCCCTTCCGAGGGCAGCGGCGGCGGGGCAGGAGCCCCGGCAAGGCCCCATCCCCGCCCGGGTCCAGGCTGGCCCGGCGCCCTGCAGGCTGTCCTTGGGCGGCAGCAGGCCACAGCCACGGCCGGGCACCAGCACTCCGCTATTTTTAGCAGAGTAAAATGCACTAGAAGAGAAAAAGTTGACTTTTTCACGATTATCATCTTCCTGGGGGCTCGAGAGGCACCAAAGGAGATGTGTGACAAGCCACAGACCATCTTTACAGGTGCCGGTAGCACCAGCGATCCATGCCAACGCGTGGGCAAGTTTCTTCACGCGTTTTGGAATGCCCAGAAAGCAAGAAGGCGGCCTCTATTTCAGCAGGTATACGTGAATGAATCAACCCCAGCTCACCACAGTTACTATGAACAGGAATTCATTTGGACACGTGGAGTGTTGTAGTTGACACTTGGGGGGGGGAAACAAAAAACAAACTGACCAGGAACATAGGAAACAAAACCTTGTTCCAACTGTAGTCTGATTCAGGTGACTCTCTCCTCTGTAACCAAGCAAAAACTCTGCAGCGTATACTCGGGTTTTTCTGGAAAAATGAGTTAGAAACAAGAGTAGCAGCAGTGGCTGTGTGTTGCCAGTCATGGTGTCGGCTCTGTAGCCCAGTGAGAGAAGCCAAAGTGTCGTCAACATCTTTTACTCCATCTGCAGCATCAGAAAGTTATAATCACTTGAAAGCCAGTGCATCAAGCCACTGGGAGGGAAGGAGGAAAGAATGAACAGCTTCTTCGTATTTGAACAATAACATAATGTAAGCAAACTGAATGAGCATGTGAGGAAGTCTGTATTTCATAAGGCACAAAAACGTATTCTTTGGCAGAGGTTATATTGCTGCCCTCTGCTGCTCGGAACTTGTGCCTAACGAGCAGAAAAACGGGCCATTTGTGATAAAAGTCTCTGACCACACATAACAGTTCTGTGGCCAAGAGCCTCAAGAGCCATAGTTCAAAAGCAGAAAGAGGGTGAGCTCCCGGAGCCTGTGAGAGGCAGGGGATGACAGCTGTCCACCCTCTGATGCCGGCAGGGGTAGGCTGGCCCACATCAATAGTGTTATCTGGCTGCATCAGCCAAGGTTGCCTTCATGGGCTCACTTCTGCCCACAGCCAGGCATTCAAGGTGATCTGCCATCCACGTGCCAACACAACTTTACTTGGAATAGCTCTCAACTGAAGTTGTTCCCAAACCATCAGGAATCACCATCTCTCACCAGCAGCGGAAAAGGTAAATGAAAAATTTATCAGAACTTAATGGTGAGGAGTGTGCTTTTATAGGTGGTTCTGACCTTGAAGCTCTGAATGACCACAGCGGGTCCTGTAGTGGCACAATTTGGGGTGATTATGACCTTTAAAGTTGTTACTGAGAGAGGTACTGAATGCTGTAATCTCTGTTTGTGGACAAGCCTGTCATCTAATTTGGCAAAATCTAAGTTATTCACTGGCATGGTTTTAACAGACTATTTACTTGGAGTAACGTTTATATCACCACTGTGTAAAATTGAACCTACACTATGCAACCCATAGTAATTCAGAGCTGATTTTCTCTTAACCACCTTTGGAATAGTGTGAGTAACTGGATACATCTCAAAAGGGTTGGACTCCAAAGGAATGTGTCCAGAATAGGTAGATGATAGCGAACAGAAAATCTTATCTGTGAATTTGCATTGGGAAAATTGGCTCATTCACCACAATGAGTGTATGAGCAACCCTCACTGTCAGCGACTAATTCCTTACGAAACCACCCCCTAGGAAATTACTTTGTATACCGAGACCTTTTAAGTCCAAAATAAAAACAGCCCCTTGTATTCAAAAAGCTTGCTGGTGTTGGACAATGCATCACTGGATCTAAAGCTTGCTTGTATTAAGTTCTTCTGCACTTCCCTATGCGGAGGCTTTCATGGTTGTGATTTTACTACCTCAAACAGCTTTGTACGTGCTGAGTTAGAAAAACCAATCTACACAGGCAAACAGCAGGCATTAAGTAAATGAGCATTCATTGCATTATCCAAACAATACGAAGCTGCCCACATACCACACCTAAACAACAAAGGAGAGGTTAGAGTGACTGCAAGCAGTATGGAAGGGTGGTGGAGCTTCTGAAAGGGAAAGAGCAGCAGCTCTATCTCTCTTTCCTTGGAAGAAAGGAATATATTTTTAGAAGCAGTTGGCTCAGCCTCTAAACCAAACCAGGAATATTTGTCAGTGAACATACAGCATTTTAAGACATTTCCTGTGATGAGAGGAATACTCAAGAGACCGGGCGGAAAGAACCAAATACTGCAAAAGTAGCAATGGGGTTGGCATGGTTTATTCCACAGGAGGACCTGCACGATATCTTAAGGGCAACAGAGAAGCACTTACGATGCTGCAGGGTAGCTCCTCTCTCTCTTATTAGTGTAACACACCCATTTATTCACACTCCTAACCAATGACAACTATTACAAGATACATACAAGACGTTTCCCTTTATGTTTGCTTGCATACCGCAATTTAAAATTGTTATTCAGATGTGTCACGTGGCAGTCTCGGGGTGGGAGGATCAGCATTTGTTGGCAGAGTAACATTTGTGTGCAGCATACCAGCGACATATGTCTTCGGCATGACAGGTTTCCACACTAGGGCTTTTCAGGGGGTTGTGGGGTGCTTTTTTTGGTGTTGTTTTATAGCTAATAGAAGTTGCACATTGCTTGACAGAAAGCTTCTGTGAGTGGTGGTAGGATTTGCTACAGAAGAACTCTCTCCTCGGTAGGTGCAGAATGAAGAGCCATAAACTCTAAATGGCAAACCAGTGTATCTTTAGGAACACTAGGACAAGGACCCCACCAGTAAACCAGGCTAACTTCCTGCCCTGTGTTCATGCAGAGGTCATATGGACTTAACCTGGCATTTCACATTTTCCCTGCTCCATATTTTGAAACTTAACTTTCATCTAATTAGACTCTACATCCTGGGCACAGGCAGACTGAAGTGGGACCTTGTGCTACAGTGTCAATTCTGGCACCCCTGGCCCAAATACTCTCCCATAGTTAGACATTTACTATTCACCAGAGTTCCAACTCACGGGCAGACTTGGATAGTTTAACGTCCCCAAGGACACTTGGAATTTAAGCACAGATTCTACAAGGCAAATTCTGAATTAATTGGGGTTTTTTTTGTGGGCTTTTTTGTGCCAGTATGCTTCCATGTGAACAGAAGAAAAGTGATACTTGGTGCGTCTTATTCATTAGCTTTTAAATTTGGAATTTCATCTCAAACTGAAAGTTAACAAATATCACAGAAGGCTGTGCAGTCAAAATGGGAGTTTTCACAATGTTAAGTACAAGAAGTGTTAACAACACCCATTAAATCAATTATTGTAAACCATGTCCTTTTCACCCATATACCCTTATGAGAATAGGAGCCTTCAGTACGTCAGATATTTAAATCTGGACTTATAACTCCCAATATCACTGCCAGAACTGCACTAAGTATATGCAATTAAGAACAGAGGAACTTCGTTTCAAGTTCTCCGTTAGGTGCAAGATACTCAGATCTCTGCAGCTTCTGCAATAGACAGAAGCAAGCCTGACAGTGAAAAGAATGTGGGAGCAAGGTTGGCAGACAAAAACTGATTTAAGTCCACTAAATTCAAAGAGACTTAGGCCAGTATGAACCAGCTGAGGCACTGATCCATTTATTTATGAGCAAACCAGACTGTTTGCATCACACACTCTAGACATCAGGATTCTTCATGCGAACAACACCTGCTTGAATCACACCATATTATTTGGAACATGGGCTCTAAAGGAACAGTTTTCACTGATGATACTGGAGTCCTCCAGTGTTATCAAAAGACTCATAAATAACATTCAACTTCCATGTTGATATCAAACAATTTTTGTCCCAAGAGCAAAGAAGCAACTATCCCTTTCCTGAGCATCATTATTTTTTCTACCCGTTTTTTTTGTAGGTTCCCACAGGCTCTGCTCTTTTGTTCTCACTCTGGTACCTACACAGCTTTAACAGTATGAAAGCACTCAGAAAGCTTTAATTTTCTCCCTAAATATATGGAGAAATACTCAATGCCCAAAACAATACACTAGGGGTGTTAAAAGCTGATAAAGGGAGCAAGCTCAAACTTTGGAGACAGTATCACTTCACAGTCAGTGAACAGAGAAACAATAGTAAGAGGTTGTTGTAGACTTAACTACACTGGTGCAGTTTTCCTGACGTATCCACAGTAGTGAAAGTCCTTATATTGGCTTTATTAAAAAGAAGCTTTTTTATACTGTTTCTATATGGAAAAAAAATAAGACTATGTATTGAGTACCAATATGATTATTTTGTGTTAAAAAATATTCTTCAAGCAAAAATGTCAACCAGAGAACAACTAGACATAGAGCAAGTCAGAGGCCCAGATGGGGTAGGGGCAGAACCCCAAGTGACAACTGTCCTTGCCCGGAGAAGCATCTTCACTAGCAGGCTATGAAGTCCTACACTCTTTGCTATCTGTGCCCCCCATTTCCTAGGGTGACTTGAGTTTGGGTTTTTTTCATTCACATTGTAACATTGTTATGGTTTGAGAACACCCAGAACAATTTATTGTCATTTAGACAATTATTCTACCACCTGATGAGCCCTCCCCACCCTGGAAGGGGAATCAGAGAAACCAAGGAAACACAAGGGTTGAAATATAAATAGATTTAATAGGATAAGACTAAATAATTGACAGTAATACTAAAGAACCAGTATTAATACCGATATTAATGTAAGTTACAAAAGAATTATACTCAGCCCATTGTATTGGCAGGAATCTGCACTCCCAGCAGGGGACAGCAAACATTGGACACTGGGAGCACTGCAGCTTCGGGAGGAAGGGAAGGGCTCAGGGGTCCAGCACCAGCGCAAGACGTTCTTAGGATCACAGCCATCAAGGGGTAGGCTAAGCAGCAAACTTTCTAATTGATGTTGAATGTAACATTCATGGTATGGAATAATCCTGTTGGCCAGCCTGGGTCAAGTGCCCGGGTCTCGCTCCTCCTCATCCCTGCACCTGGTTCAAAAACACTAAGACCTTGAATCCCACAGAGCCTGACTGGCTATAAAGTAAATATTTTCACGAATTCAGACACTGGAGTTGTCTAAAGGTGCACCTTTCCCAAGCACTAGGAGAGAAGTTAGTCCTGTGTTGCTCAACCCAGGACAAACATTTAGGCATCAGCTGTGCAGGAAATCCAGTTTATGATTTGGCTACATTTTGCAACTAGAACAAAAGATTGAATTTACTTTGTTTCTTTGAGAAATCTCCCCTGCTTTCAGCTACCTTCCTCATAATATATTTTAGAATGCACTATTCTGCATAGCTCTCTTTTCCCTCATGTGTCTTTACAGTCCTCTGTGGCCTATTTAAGCTAGGAAGGGAAGTTAACATGGAAATAGGAGGAGGCTGCAAATTGAAGGAGAGCGTAAAAGTATCTTTGAGAATAAAGGGAAAAAACATACAACTTTCCCCACTTGTAAAGAGAAATAAGGAAGCCTGCTGATACAACATGTCTCCCTCCAGATGAGATAAGACAGTGGCATTGCTGAGGCTTGTGTGGTTTGGAGCACTGGACTTACAGAGCACACACCACTTGTGAATCCTGTGCAAGCCTACAAATGCTGAGAAAGATAATCTAAAAATCAATTATAGCCAGTATATTAAAACTAGAAACAATTTCTTAGATGTAAATCTTCATGTTATTCATCTACAAGCATTTTATTAATTTATAATAAAGTGAATTAAAGGAACATAGACTTGACATCCATGGTAAACTGGTATAGGAATAAAGATGTGTCCAAATGTCTCCCTACATTTTGAAATGAAAGATATTATCTGTTTTGTGTGTTTTATACAGTATTTAAACAGGGAAAAAAGAATCAATACTCATCCACTTTTTTTTTTAAATAAGAGTATGAAAATTAATTATGCTTATAATAATCCTACATATAAGCAGCATTTTTAATCCTTTTTAGGACAGCAGCTGATGAAGACTCAGATTTTATGCAATTATTGATTTATGTTGTGAATGCTTTGCAGACTAAAAAAGGTGTACTGACTGTATTGCGGTAGCAGCCAGAGACCTCTGACTGCAGGCAGATGCAGAGTTTGCCAGGGAGTCTGAACATGCCTAGAGAAAAAGACTAGATGTTTTGGAGCAGCAACAATCCAGCCAAGCCAAAAAGCAGATGACAGAAGGGTTATGTTGACTTCTGCTTTGAAAGTGTGAAGGAAGCTGCAAAAAATGCAAGGTTGTATGTTTAGCAGTATGCAGTGCTAAATTTTGTATCTCACAGCAAGAGACAAGCCAGGGGAAGCCAAGGCCCATTGAAAAATCAGGATTTGAAGCCAAATCTCCTCCAGCTCCAGTGGATTGGGTTTTCTTCCTCATTCCTCTCCACATACTTTTTTTTTTTTTTTAAGTTACAGAAGGACATGCCAGAAAGTGGTTTAAAAAATATTCTCTGGAATCCTCTGGATAAATAACAAAGACAACTGTTGAAATATAACATTCCATAAACTTTCTACCGTGAAAATTAATCACAGATGACTACACATGGCTCTCCTTGCTCCCCTTCACACCACAAATACAGTTTTGCTATTCTGATTTCTTTGAGACTCATTAGTCTGGACCTCCACTTTCATCTATATTAGTCTCCCTGCTTCTACATATGCCAGCTTTTTGAAACAATTGACTTGTTTGCGTCTAACCTTTTAAGGGATGGGAAATACACGCTACCCAAAACAACTCTTGTATGCCAGTGTTTAAAAGACTATAGTTCCAGGAGTAGTCTTTAGTTTTTCTTTCCTCTCTCCATGGCATGTGGACCTTAAATTATTCACCACAGTAGTCTGTCATGAAACTACAATAGAGAGCAGATCAGCTTCCTCCAATCGAGGTCTCAAACTGAAGTACAGTGACAGAAAGCAGCTGCTAGGATGTATCTTGGTCTCCTCATGCTTCCCAGGACTCACAGCAGTTGAAAACTAGTATCCAAACAAATCTGTGGACAAAGAGCAACAGGGCTACTGATAGGGAAGGGAATCCAAGGATGATTCAGAGTTATCTGCACCCCACTGTCACAAGGAAAGTGATTGTTCTAAAACTCAGAGCTTTTTCCCAGGCCTTTGTTCACAGGGTGCAAATGAGCCTTTTTTTTTTTTCTATTTTTTTAAAAATTGAATCAAGCTGATTATAAAACAGGCCTTTGTACAAGCCCAACAAGCGCTACAATTAAATGGCATGCAACTTCAGAGTACAAGTACTGTACAGTACTGAGCAATCCCAGCTGCCAAGGATGGAGGGATTCATCAGCAAGGGATGAAGACTATTACAAACTTCAGAGGAAGAGCTGATAGCACTGCAGCACTGAAACTTCAATCACTGAATTGCAAGAAATTAACTTAAAAATAAGCATTAAAATTAGGGAGACCTTCCATGCAATTATTTTAATGCAAATTTAGGAAAGGGGCCTACTTTTTATTTGTAGAGAAGCTACTTATTCTGTGAAAGAACTGCTTGCCCTCTAGAAGTGCATGGTTAGCAACCACCACCAAACCAACCTGGATGTTTGTGTCATGCAGTATGAGCATTAAAAACACTGCATGTCAACAGTCAGAATCAAGAGAATCACGGTATTTATATGGGGCATTTAGCAGCGCGCTCTCCAGTAGTTCTCCTGTTCTTAGAACAGTCAGATTTTCAAGAGATACAGGTT
Source organism: Arenaria interpres (assembly GCA_013399435.1). NCBI lineage: Eukaryota > Metazoa > Chordata > Aves > Charadriiformes > Scolopacidae > Arenaria > Arenaria interpres. Next base: position 389,117 of record VXAK01003938.1, on the reverse strand, counting down.
TTCATACTTCACAAAAGGAGAGAAAAAAACACTTCAGAATACCAACACACACCCCCAAACTTCTCTCATCTTTATATTGATATTTCTGGGTTTACAAGTGGATTTTTTTGTTTTGTTTTGTTTTTTTTTTTGTTGTTGGTTTGTTTGTTTTGTTAAATAAGCAAACTGTAAGAGATCAGATCTAAACCCTCGATTTTCTGGCCTCTCCTTTAGAAATCTGTATTCTTACCTCCCACAACAGATACTTTTGAGTCTATTCTTGAGCTTTTAGTCCGTGAGTACGCCAGCACACAATCCTCCTCTCCCATTTGAAGTTTTTGTTAGTACTTTGGGTCTAGCTTTCTTCACACTGGAGAAAAACTCCTCTGAAAACCAAGTTATCCAAAATATTCCTACCACATTCACTCATGGACACTTTTTCACAGAGCTTCACATACAGGAGCTCAAAACTTACAAGTATCATCAATCTGTGGTCAGTAGACAGGGATTAAAACAGCAAGTCCAGAACACCCACTTATTTCAGAAACCAAATTTAAGACACCCAATTTTTCACAATAATTTTTGCAGTACTTTGTATTTTCCAACTTCACACACTCTCTGCTTTATTGATTCTAGTTATCACTGCAAAAGCTGTGAACTTTTCCAAGTCAGCCTTCAAACTACATCAACATGAAAGCTCAGTGAGAAACACCAGCTGTGAGCACTGTTGGGGACTGTGCTTTAAGTCAATTTCCAGGTTTCCCTCCATAGTAGAGACTGAAATAACATGTATCTTAGGACAGCATATTAAAGGCTTTGATACTCCCTTCCTGCAAGCAGCCCTCTTTCCTGTGAGCCTCAGGGCACACCAAGAAAACCAATGCCAATGCATTAACTATGCAGGGTTTCTGTGGAAAAAGACCTCATGTCATAATGAAAATCTTGGTTTGACCTCCCATGCACATGCTTCTGAAAGCTGTTCAGACTACATCTCAACATTTCTGGAGCAGCTGACTGTGTAACTTTAAGAGCATTCCTTTAACAACATGCATCAATGCTTATTTCTTTAGGAGTCAATCAACAAAAAATTTCACAATGCAAATTCACAAATCCTTGAACAAACCATCATGGATCAGAATGTGAGTCTGGTAATTTATAAAGGGAGTGACTGAAAGATCACAAGCTGGTTATTCGTGACCATAAGGTGGTCACTAAGATGACCAGCAGCAGAGAAGACGGAGACATACTGCTGCTAGAGTCTCACCTAAAAGCTTTGAGGTTTCATTTCTGTACTCTTCAGAAAGCCTACTTTGCATGCATCACTCAACTTTAGCCCTTTCAGTCCTATCCCTGTCCAACTTATTCATGGCAGAGCCCAATTTTTATTATTTGTTTTTTCACCTAGAACTCCTCTTTTATAGATTTTATCCAGGACCGCTCCAACAGTTTGCTGTCTGTGCCATCAAACCTACTTGCTACAGCCTCACCCCATGTTTCTAGTCAGTCCAATTCCCTCTCCATACTCCCTGTCCCAGCATCTCTTGCTAGGTTACACATCTAGTCTGAAAATCTCCCCCCCTGAAAGGGAGGGACAATGACTGGAATAGGCTTGGATAGAAGACACTGTCCCATCCATCTCTAGGAGCCACTCGTGTAGCTATCTGCATCAGGTGGGAAGTACAGCTCCCCTCCGCCTGGCCAAGCCCCAGCTTCCCACACCTTCATTCACCCTCTCCTGACTTTCATCACTGGAAACAAACTCTAGCCCAGCCCCCAAAAAATCACAAATACAGAGACAGTATCACATACCGTGAGGAAAAAACTTAGCATACTTTTAGCTCAATTTAGTTTGTACATGTACAAATAAGAGTTTGAACCTCATACCACAGCCAAACATGGGCAGATTCCCATGCACGGTCCTGTCAAAGATCAGTTCTCAGTAAAGTTTCAAGCCCTCAACTTCCACACCACAGCCGTCTTCTGAGAAGCATCACACCTTACATCTGCCTCATCCAAATTCAAGATATCTTTAGTAGAGCATAAACCATTGCCCAACACCTGTAGGAAGTTTTAGTTGAAACAATTCCAGTTGGCATAAAAACTTGAAAGCTCCAATCCATATGAAAAAAACAAGTGAGATGAGGGTCATTTTATTCTCCAAACCACTTTACAGAATAGCAGGAATAGGAACATCTTTTTAGATCAAGTATCATAACTAGTTTTAGTTTAGTTACTTTTTTTTTCATCCCCGCTTTAAAATATCATTACTGCACTTCCACAAGCACTTGGTATATAGCTGAGAATTACCCTCAACGTTTTTACAGTAATGACAGCTTATTTATACTACATATAATATAAAATTACATTGATAACACTAGCAACAGAAGACTAATGTTTTAACAAAAAAGCTTCCAGGCTCCTCAGAATTTCTTTATACAGATTTGTCAAACAGCAATTCACATGATTTAGGGTCACAGCATTGGCTAGACTATAGTTCCCTTTCAAAGGAACAGTACCAGAACTTAAAAATTCCTTACTATGTGTACATACGTTCCTAGCAAAAAAAAAAAGACAGACTAAAGGCTAGGTGATGAAAAAAAATCTTTATTGAAATATTATAGTATTCAGTTTAATAATACTAAGATTTTTTTAAAAACTTTATAATTAAGATTCTCCATAATAATTCCATCTACTTTACAAATAGATTGATGTGTACAAAACTCTTGAATTTTTATTTCGAGAAATATACAGTCGAAACTCAGGTGTGATGATACATGCTTGGTACCACCTGTCTTCTGCCACAGAAGAGATCAAATGGCTGGTGGTGTTTATTAAAGTTGAGGCAAGATTTTGTAACATGAGATGCATTTCTCAAAATGAGAGAGAAAAACACCTTACTGTAATTTTTTTTTGTTTAACTTTATATGGAATAGATAAGGGAATCCAGAAGTGCTGAAGAGGAACAGATGTACTCACTCTCAGAGGCAACAAGCATTCAGTGACTACAGGCTGCCACCTTAGTGAAGTGCATACCTTGGAGATCACCAGCCACCAGAGCCCCCTCCTGGACATCAAACACACACTCCTCAGAGCTTTTCTTGCCTCACTGTGACTGCATGTTCATAAAACAAGCTATGTCAACAAAAGCTCTCCTGTCATCATGGCTATACGCAGCATATACCAGTAGAACTTAACCAGGGCACAAGAACACAGTTCTTTGCATATAGTTATAATCCCAGTCCCTAGCTTTCTATGGCTCAAGGCTTGATCCAATAACAGCATCGTTGCATTTAGCAGATCAATTTTACTTTCTAGAGTTTACCCAGTCTTTTTTCAGGCCCATGAAAGATTTTGGCATTCACAACTCCTGGGTGAAAAGAGGCAAGAGCTGTTGTCACTGGAGGTAACATTTCTCAGCTCTGCATCCAAGTTAGATGTATACAAAGTTATGCTTCCTCTGTAATACTGGAAAACTCAAGAACCACTGCCATCTGCAAATAAGAAACAAGGGTCTAACAGACTCTGGCCAGGCAGAATAGTTGCAAGAATCTTGCTTATCCTAAAGAATAATTCTACTCTATTACTAAGGTCATACTATATGTCCTTGCTTCAAGACAGCTTCACAATTCACAAAGCAGAACATTACTACAAAGAGGTATATACTGAAATCAGTGTCATTAAGAAGCAAGCTTGAAGTCTAAAGAGTGCCTTGTTTAAAGTGCCTCGTTCATTCAAGCCTGAACATGATATTCCATTTTATTTGTTAAATGTGGGACTTCGACTTTTTCAAACTAGTACATCTTCAAAATAACCATGAACTTTTCACAGATGTTTCTTCAGCATTCACAATTTAGACATCCCACAAATTTTAACTGTGCAGTCCAGAAGTGTAGGCACATTTCAAGCATTCTTAATGCCCTCAAATTGAGGACATGTTGGTGCTGCCAGATGTTGCCTTGATGGTATGCTGAAATTATTAACCTAGCACGCAGAACACTTAGAGCTCAAGCCATCGCACTAAAAAGCTTCAAGAAACAATAAAATTGGCTAAGTAGAGCTCAATTGTTAAGGCACAATAAGGGACTTCATTTTGAGGCACTATCACAAGTTCAAAAGACACACAGATATCAGACTTGGACAGAAAGAGGTGTCCTGTTCTGATAAGCTGAAATGAGACTTTCCTTTCGATCCTTCTTACCAGTGAATTTAGCCCTCCCCTTTTTAAAAGCAAAACAAAATAAAAACTTTCTGCTGACAGGATCATTCCTAGATGTCTACCTTCTTGTGCACTATATAAAAACCTCAAACCACCAATCCATAACTAGTAATTGTGTTCAGCAGCAGAATGCCTGGAAGTAACTTAGTTTGTGAGTAACTGTGAGCATTTAAGCCCTGCAGTTTGAATACTTGTGCTTTTATTACTGTTTTCAAAATGAGGCGATAGGTCTTCTAACAGGAACATCAGCAAGATGTCAGGAGTCTTATGGAAGTCCCATTAATATTTCTTCTGAACAGATGATTTAAATCATTATCTGGAAAATACAAGAAGTTTCACTTAGACTGACAGAGGACTGGACCAGATAACAAACAATTATCTCTTTGTTTCTAGAGTGTACATGGGCTAATCATTTTGTCTCATCAGTAGGGAAGACTGTTTATCCACTAATAGAGTGCTGCATATTGCATAATCCAAAAGCATTTGACCATACTAAATATTTTATTAATAAGCATTCTGTTAAGCTTAATATTATCTCACAGGCAAATCTCACAGAACTACAGAGAGCAACTATAAATTCTTTTTCATTTAACCCAGTACAAAGACTTCAGAGAAGCTTTCTAACATTTATAGCAGTTTTTCAGTGTTCAGCAGATGTTACTCTCTTTGCTGAACAATATCAGACTGCAAAATTGCTCTTACTGTTGATGGATCAATAATGACATGGGATAAGTCATTATCTCCGTGGCAACAGAATTGTAACTGTTGGAGGAATATTGCGCATGTTGCTGCTGCGACTCTGACAGGCATGCCTCGGCTTCCTCACACGGGTGCTCTCTCTGCAAGCCTGGTATGCCCAGAGTACCAACAACCAAGGGCACCTCTTGGACTACAGAGGATTAAACTACAACTGTGATTACGTTATTCCTGAAGGAGCACAGCCTCACAAGGGTTTACGACACTTCAATTTGATGTCCTTATTTCACTTATCATTTCTAATGAACCCCTCTACTCTACTATCGTGAGATCCCACCTGGAATATTGGGTCCAGCTTTGGAATCCTCAACACAGGAAGGACATGGACCTGTTGGAATGGGTCCAGCAGAGGGTCATGAAAATGATCAGAGGGCTGGAGCACCTCTTCTACAAAGGCAAGCTGAGAAGAGTTGGAATTGTTCAGGCTGGAGAAGAGAATGCTCCAGGGGACCTTATAAAAGCCCTCCAGTACTTGAAGGGGGCCTACAGGAGAGATGGGGAGGGGGTCTTTGTCAGGGAATGTAGTGATAGGACAAGGGGTAATGGTTTAAATTGAAAGAGCGGAGATTTATGTTATATATCAGGAAGAGATTCTTTACTGTGAGGATGGTGAGACACTGGAACAGGTTGCCCAGAGCAGCTGTGGATGCCCCATCCCTGGAGGTGTTCAAGACCAGGCTATATGGGGCTTTGATGAACCTGGTCTAGTGCGAGGTGTCCCCTGCCCATGGCAGGGGGGTTGGAACTAGATGATCTTTAAGGTCCCTTCCAACTCTAACCATTCTATGATTCTATGATCTCCTTGCAGAAAGGAGCTTGAGTGAAATTCAGAAAGGCAAATGCTACAAAATTCTGTTCATAGCCCAACATTTTTTTGAAATAAGACATTTTAGTTGCCTTTAAGACTAGAAAGATCTTTCTTTTTACACAATTTTCATTTAATACCCCTCTGACTCCTCAGGATCTGAAAGTGGCAGGAATCTTTCTGCTAGATTAAAACAACAAACTAAACCACTTGGGCTATTACACTTCTAATAGTCTCTGTATATCAAAGAGAAACATGTATTTTTGCCTTGCAGAATTTACTGAAAATTTATCTAGCATAAACTGGACACCATTTTTGTTTTATATTGCACAACCTCACACTATGTTAATCACAACACGTAAACCACAGAAAGCAATCACTTTGCTGTGTCTTAATTAGCATGACTGTGCCTGGCTTCTGATGTTCTCTTGGAAACAAAACACACTGACACACAAAATGCACAACATTCATCAACAATGTGAGCTTTGCCTTTATATTCATAACAGAAAGTGTTTCTTCATAAATACATATACTTACAAATACTACAGCAACACTTTTTTTATTCATAAGCTATTCTCATGGGATGCCAAACTGCAAGCTTACCACAATTCCCTTTGCAATGTTTTCTAATTAAATTTAAATAAAAAGTAACAAAAATGATGGCTGAAGGTGATTTCATAGAAAATAAACCCGAGCTGTTACCCAAGGATCAACTGGATGCCACAAAAATCAAGAACTAGCAAACAGCCTTCCGAATGCTGAAGACAAGCTGGTCTTGTTTGGAAAGCTCTCACATAAGCTCAACTGGGTGGGAAAAAATTCTTTTGCTTACAAATACAAGCAATACCAACGGCCATTCATACACCGGCCGTCCACACGGCAGAACTGCAATGTAAACTAAAACTCCGAAACGCACTTTAATTCGTGATTTGCGAGAGACTGTGGTTCAGCACAAAGGAAAAAAAAAAAAAGTCAACGCTTTTTTGTACTCACAAGGTGGGCCCGGCTGCTGCAGGAGACCTCCGCGCTCCGCTCCGAGGTCCTGGAAAGAACTCGGCGCCTGCCCAGGAGCTCACGGGCTGCACGCACGGCCGTTCCCAGGACGCGTTCCGCATCCCCGGCTGATGGCGGCCGGTTCCGTCCGTCTTCCAGCACCGACCCAACCCGCCCCGGGGCACACCCCGCCCGCCCCATCCCGCTGCCAGCCCCGCCGGCTGTTCTGGCGACAGACCAGGCCACGCAGAGCTACCGGTAACTATGGCTCCTCTCCCAGCACTAAACGCCAGGCCCGAGGGAAGCGGTTCAAGGAGGCGGCGGCAGCCCGACTGGCCTCCCCGCCGCGCCGCACCGCTCAGCCTACGC
>VXAK01003938.1:260595-381491 GCA_013399435.1 Arenaria interpres | reverse complement strand
CCCACCCGGTGGTGGTGTTCATGAAGGGCAGCCCGGCGCAGCCCCTCTGCGGCTTCAGCAACGCCGTCGTGCAGATCCTGCGCCTGCACGGCGTGGAGGATTACCGCGCCCACGACGTCCTGCAGGACCCCGACCTCCGCCAAGGTCAGCGGCGGGCTGGGGCCGGGCCGGGGGTCACCTTCGGGCGCCGCCTCCCCTGCTAGCGGGGCTCGCTCACAGCCTGAGCCGTCCCCGGGCCTCCCCTCGGGGGGCTGCGGCCTGTGTCGGCCTGCGGGGGGCGGTTCGAGGTTGCCTCAACGCTCCTGGGCTGCGGGTGGGTTTCTGGAGCATCGGTGGGTTGTTGGCACCCCTAGTCCTGTGCACTTTTCCCAGGTGTAACTCGCTTTTCATAGGTGTAACTCGCTTTTGCTCATATTCTTGGGCTTTTTTTGGTTGGTCTGGTTGTGCTTTATGAGCAGGCCTGCATCGCGGGGCTTGGGGAATTTGAAGCATGTCATGGAGGTGCACTGTTGAGGTGGCTTTGCCTGGATGTCCCCGTTTGGTTTCTGTAATCCCGTGTCCCAGAGCAGGGTAGTTATCTGCCGAACGCAGTTCTGCTTACAGGGCAACTCTTGGAGATTGGGCTTCTGGTGCCACACTGCTTTGCCTGGTTAGTAGACACAAAGCTCCATTAAAAGACCCCTAAAATACTTCATTATTTAGTCAGATGTTCCCTCTGAACAGTCTGTTGAAACTTCATGAATGGATTGGACTTATGCCACTGTATTCCCTGCTGGCACTGCCTGCCAGGGTTCTTTGATAAAGTACAAAATTATGCTAATCATTTGCACCATAAATATTTAGCAATAGTTTCGCCATTACTGCTCAAGTGGTAGCAGCTATTCTGTATAAGGTTATTTGCTAATTATAGAAGGATAGTACTCTGTTCTCATAATGTTTTTCTTCCTTCTTGCCCTCTTCAATGGGCATAGCTGACTGTTAAGGTTTTATGTGGTTATTTGAGAAAGTTTTAAACCAAACAAAAAAAGGCAATATTAAATAGTAGTTAGTCTTGCAGGTACATGACATTAACAGTTCTTGTCCGGAATACACTAAAATGTGCTTTAAATCTACATGCTGGCATGTATCAAGTGACTTCCTTCTCCTGTATTTGTGGTATCATCTGACTCATTCAGTTTTTCATTAGCTTTTAGCCGAAAAGCTGTTTTTTCCAATCCTTGCTTTTCAGTTCACGGGTATAATAGTTGGTATGGTTTAAGAAGCTAAATACTGCAATTTGGGTGTGACAACGTTTTTTGTTAATCAATGTTGGTTTTGTTCAAGTAAATCTTCTGCCTTTGGCAGGTGAGCAAATCATGGTAGTTTTCTAAGCTTTATTTACATACCTAAATTTATTAAACTTATGATTTACTTGAACAAACTCATAAACTAACAAGGAGGAAACAAAACCTTGAAATTAAACCATCAGCATTTCACTTTTGGCTGAGAGGGCTTTTGTTTGACATGCAACGCATTTGTCAGTTACAATCTCTGGGGGCTTGACCATGTGGATATATAGTATTTTCTTCCTATGCAACAGGAACATCTCCCTTCTGAGCAAAGCAAATATTTCTCCCAGGTGAACTCTGGCTTGTGCTAAGTGATCTGAGAAGTGATCTGCCCTCCAGGCTACCTGAGCTTTAAATTAAAATCATTGGTTTGATCCGGACTGTTTGGCTAAGCTGTGCTGAATGCAGTAACAGAGCGTGCGCTTGCACAATACCCTGCTGGTTCTCAGGTGCTTAAAGAAGTTGTTCTGTTCCTTTCTGTGCACCAGCGTTGGCACTTGTCCGACTGCACAGAGAGCCAGCTTAATTTATTAACTGGATCACTGGGTGTGTGAGTTGGAACTAGCTTGTTGTACTGTAAGGTGAGCGCCAGGGCCACCACCAGGGATGGAGCCTTGAAGTGAAGAGTTGGGGAATGACACCACTGCTTTCAAGACCAGCAGGCTGTCTTACTGCTTCAACTGCAGTTGCCTACTGCACCCTAAAAAACCAATATATGCCCGCTTCCATGGACAGCAGTCTCTGAGAGAGGAGAGGGCAGGGCTGCTGGAAGCTGTAGCTCTGTAAGTTGCCAAGTGTGATTCAGCAGCGGCTGCCTGAAGGCCCTCTTAGTCTCCTGTAGGATCTGGCTTCAGGTGCTGAAAACTCACTGTGCAACATGTGGGGCTTTCCTAAGCCCTCTCTGTGAACCTAGTCCGCACTGCCTGTGTGTGGGGTTAGCGAGGGGACGCTGAGCCTTCAGTTGTGAAAATATCTAGTAGATCTGATCAACTGAAGGTTGATCTACAAGGAGGGTACTGCATGTGAGCTGGTCACCAGCTTCGTATTCAGCTGAACAAAACTTAAATGTTTGCATATATGTATGCTTACACCCTTTGTAGTAAGAGCTGGCTGTTGGCAGAGATGGTGGTTCAGGCACTTTTGAAGTGCAATTTGGTTTCTTTCCTGTATCTATTGAAACAGGAACACTTATTTTCAGTGTGTTGTAGTTCAACTGCTGGAAATCGACCTGCACTAGAATATGGGAAGTTGTAAAAGCAGAACAACCCCCTGACTTGCCTCTTCGCCTAAAACCGCACTCAGATCTGTGAAACTAAATAGTTACTGGTACTTCATGTGGGTTGTCTGAACTTGAGCTTGAGAATATGCTTCCCTGACACAGATCCTTCGTTATTAAAGTTTGTTTAAGAGACCTCAGCACTCTTTCTTGGACTGTGGTTCCATGGCTGCTAAAGTTTCTCTAGGTTGTCTGTGCCACAAGTGATCCATCCTGGTTTCGGCTGCTGGGCAGCATTAAGCTGGTTCGGGTCATTGAGGTGGCAGAGAGGCTTGGGATTACATACTGGAAAAATGGTAGTTTAAACTGGTTTGAACTGTCGCAGTAGTTCACCCTCAGATTATTTTCATCATTGCTTTCCATTACTTAAGCGTGGGATGCTGCCAAGAGGGTGGTCTTGATCCTTCCTCCCACCCATGGGCTAGCTTTCCCTCAATCGTGCTTGCACCAGTACTTAGGAGGTTGAAAACATGAAAATGTGCTGCTTTTCTGGAGAGCGTGGTGGGAGTGAGAGTGATTGCTTGAGTCAGTTCTTTGATGTGGCCCATCATTTGTTCGTGCTAATGCTGGCACTGTTTGGTTTATTAGCTGGTTGAGTCTCGTGCATGCAGGCGTTTAAAGCAGCTTGTCCAGTACATTAAGTGCATCATACAAGGCAGCTAAGCTTGACTGTATTCATATTTTTATCTGAAGTTGGATACATCCTTGAAAGTACTATCAGTGCTTGTATGTATGTGCAATTGGATCCTTGAAGAAAAGATTTTGGTGTAAATCAGTGTAAATATTACCCTGGAATGCTTATTGGCAGTAGGTTTATTATGCAGTGCCCTTGGTTCTCAATTCATGTTTAGCACTGCAACATCTTAACATAAACAAACCTTAACATTTTATCTGCAGTGTCTTCTTTGAGAAGGGTTATCCTTAAGCATGCCTTAGCATTGGGACTCAGTTTCTCATTGCAACTGTTTGTGGGTTAAAAGATTTTTGGAACGGAGCACTTTTGAATGCTCAAAGGCCTAGGAGTGTTTAAGTGTTGAACCCAGGTTCACATCAAACCTACTAATTTCTGCAAACCGTATCTAAACAAAGGTTTTATGAAATGCTAAGGAAGAAGTTACAGGTGGTGATGCTGAAGATTAGATTAGATGGTTATGGATTCCTTTTGGCCTTGATCTATATGTTAAACTTGCTATTTTAGACTTTGGAAGCATTAGGTGTCCATGCACAAAGTCTTAAGTCAAAATAGAATCTCCTAGCTGATGTTGTACCTCATAGGTAGGAATACTTTGTCACAACAACATTTTTTCTAGATTATTAAACACACTGGTATTTGACTAATGGGAATTATTAGCTCTTTTTCATCTTCTATGCATTAAAATTGTAATCCCATTGCATATTTATGCACTTATGAATATTTATTAAAAAAGAAAGTGTTTTAAGTTCCAATAAAGTAGGCATAATTTGCTAATATATTTTTTCTCTCCAATATTTTAGGTTTTACCTCTACAGTCTTTAGAGGTTAAAGTTTTTTCTAAAGGAAAGAAAATTCCCCTGTGTATATTGAAAATGTATAAGAATGTTGAATTCAAAACTTGGTATCTAAACAAGTGCTGGTGGAGTTGGTGTAAGAGTGTGCAGACGTAGAACTTAACTCCCCCCTCTGCGACAGAAAGAATGACTTTGTCTGAAGCGTCATTTTAAAAGTGGCAAATTAGTTATAATGATTCTTCTCTGTAATTTTTTTCGTGACATCCGTAAGTGCAAGTTGGGATTCAGTTTATACCAGCTGATCAGTTAATATTTTTGGATGGTCCTACATTTGTCTTCTATGAGGTATCGCTTTAAACTTTAATTCTGTACTTCAGAATTGTGACTCGAGCTCTGTTTTGTTCAGTGAGTACTTTTAAGAGACTTCAGCCTTTGTGCCCCTCCCATGGGCTGTAAGGTCTGGCAATGGAAGATAAAGCCATTTGAAATTCATAAGGCTTCTAGAGGGGCGAATGTATCTTGCAATTGAAACTGCAGTAGTAAGTATAACTGTATAAGAATTTAGTAAGAATATAAAATATTGTAAAGTCCCTTTGGGAAATAGAAAGGATAATTGAATGTAAACAGTTCTCAATGTTTTTCAAGACTTCTCATCTCTTTAATTGATTGAAAAATCCTATTTGCTTCTTTCCTGGGAGGGAAAAGAAACGTTAAATTTTTTCAGCTCCTGTTTGAAGTCGGTATAGGAGCCAACTCCATATCTTTCAGCCCACATCTTTTAAGTTGGAGTGAGAACCAAACCTGGCTTCAACATAGTTTTTCTGATAGTTCTCTTGTTATATAGATACATTTTTGCCTCAATGGGAAAGAAAGAAAAATATCAGTGGTTCTGTCAGGCTGAAGCAATGTATTCTGTTTAAAAACCCATTCTATTTAGAGAGGACGGAAAAGCTTTAATACTTTTTTTTTTTTCTGATGCAGGAATAAAAAACTACTCTAACTGGCCTACCATCCCACAAGTATACCTCAATGGGGAATTCGTTGGTGGCTGTGATATACTCCTCCAGATGCATCAGAATGGAGATCTCGTAGAAGAGCTGAAGAAGCTGGGAATCCGTTCAGCACTTCTGGATGCAGAGAAAGAAAAAGACCAAGACAAAAAGTAAAACGAGCGAAAAAGATGCTGTGACAGGAATAAAGCAAATCTTCGATAAGAACTTGTTACCAGTAAAGCCTTATGTACTTTAGCTCAAAGAAGGCATCTTTTTGAACTGACACTAAGATTTATCTGTGAATGTCTGTTAGCTCATGGTAAATGTAGTGATCTTGGTATTTTGATTTATGGGTATTGTCAAAATTTGAATATAACCACTGCACTGTAAAGCATACATTTGTGGAAATGGTGTTTTAAAAAAAAAAAATCACTCAAAAAGCATTCAATTCTTGATCAAAGCAGGAGTAAACCAAAAGAACTAATATTTTTATGGATTTTGAGTGTGTGTTTCTCTGTTCTTTGTTACGCAAACCTATGCAAACAGTGTTTGCATTCCCTTGCTCCTCTGGAAAAAGTGTTAAGTAATAGTGCATCAGTTTTGCTGTATAACTGCTGGTGATAAGACTTCCTGAGAGCCTGTAAAACTTTTGTAGTCACATATGATAAGAGAAAAATAGTCTTCAAACAACATAGAAGAAAAGAATTATATAAGAGTGCATGAAATATACTTTTATTCCAAAGGGTAAAAATAAACAGACATGTACAAATACATGTATAATGGTCGTTATTACTTTGTAACATTCTGATGGGTTTTAAAAGATTGCTGAGACTTGTGCCTAAAGATTTTATAAAGCCTTTTCTACCTCTTGCAAAGCAGCTTTTCCCCCTGCTTATATACTTTGTGTATTGCAGTTCTGTGTCAGTGCTAAAATGTGGGAATTGTTAAAGGCTTCAGTATTCTGGCTTGAAATAGTAGGGGAGAATACTTCAGTTACTACTGTAATCTTGTATTATTTGCTAGTTACTAAGTTATCTTTTTATATTTGCTGTATTTTCTCCTGACTGCTGTGCTTTGAAGAATATGGTCTTCAAACATGGGATTAACAGATGAAATGTTTCACGTAGATGAGTGCAGCAGAGAGGCTACTGCAGAGATAAATATTTCTTTGTGGAAGGTCTCTGAAGTCTTCACTACCTATCTGGCCACGCTTCCCTAGGTTAAAACAAATTGTATTAACCAATGTAGCTTTGCCTGTGCAGCAATACTGCTAAGGTTAAAAGCTAGCCAAGCTGTTTCTAAATGCAGTTTACTTTTATTAATATAAACCAGTTTGCATGTGAATTAGACAAATGATTGGAAATAAACTGTATTTTATGTTGATTGTCTCCAATAGTTCCTCTTTATTTTCAATGACTGGTACTACTTTTGATTTGAAACCTAAAAAGCTTTCCACTGCGTAGGATAGAAAATGTGTTTTAGAGAAAGGAAAAATTATCAGTGATCAGTGGAAGTCAGGACTGGAACTTGTAGTCAAGAAGGATTTGATGCAAGTTCCAGTTCTAAATCTCTCTCCTGCCCACTGGAACAAGCTGTGCAGTGCAGCAACTGTACTGGGACGTTCTTCACAGAATTGGCCAAACTGGTTACGGTAAGCTTACTGTATAGTTTTAATGCAATCAGTATCACCGGGATTAAATACAGCGGGTACATGCTGTAAGTATTCACTTGTTCACGACAGCTGCCCAGCACCAGGGGAGGTGACTGAATGGCCACAGAGTGGGAATCAGTTACACTCGGAGGCGGTCACTTGTGACCATGAAGCAACTGACATGACTGCAAGATTATTTTTGTTCATATACCACATCACGTTTATGAAATGCAAAGCTTTAGGTATAGGTGAGGGTTACTTCTGAGCATTTCAGTGTTACCTCACTTTGAATTCAAATTAAATAATATTTCTTGTGGCTAGTCTTCCACGAGTAGTTTTTGCCGTTCTGAATGTAAAACGACATTTAGAAAAACATCTTTGGTTGTTTTTGTGAAAAACCCTATTGAAATGAACATACACAGTAAACAATAGGGTAACGTGAAGGAAATTAAATTATTTTCTGCTTCAATAGATAGCTCTTACTCTGGCTACTAAATAAATCTATTAAAAAACAAAACCCCAGAGCTGCTGTTTCATAGAGCTCTATTCTTTATTGTTCTGCAAAAGCTGACTATTTTTCAGTACTATCTGCTAGTAGTTGACCCGAAGGTAACCTCAGCATTGTCAGGTCCTCTTTCTCCAAGCAGCAGCATTTTTCTCCCTGTGTGACTTTCTGCCATTACCAAAACTATGAATAGTTTTTCTACTTTCTCTTCTTCATTCCTCTTAGTTTTGTTTTCTTTCCTCTTTTTAGTTTTTTAACTGTTTGGTAGTATTTATATCAATCCTTTGCCTGATTGGAATATGTTGCCACTGAGCAAGTTACAAGAGTGATACCATAAAGCGCATGTGACAAAGCCACAAAAGGGGGGAGACATAAACTGTGATCTCTGCATTCAGTTAAGAGCCATATCTTTCCAGGCTTTGTGTGCATGAGCAGTCATTTTACATATTACATCTGTATAAATGCTCACGTTAATGCAACTGCAATGACAAAATCTACTTAAATTGCAAAACTGCAGCTGCTGACAAGGAGGCTTATTGTGACTCACAAGGGAGCGTACACCTCCAAACCAAAAGGGATGGTGCTAAAAATGAGCTCATTTTGGGGGAAAAAAATCATGCCTTTCATCGATGAGAGATTTGCCCCTGCTTTTCTACTGCTCTTTGGCCATGACAGAAGGCAACTGACAGCACTGGCGACTGGAGATGTGCAGAGCCAGTACTGGAGGGCTGGAAAGATGAATGAGGAGCCCCCAGTTGGGAGGATGCAAAGGGTGACTTTTTCCCCCCCAGGAGGAGCAGAATGTCACAGGAGATGAGGGGAAAGATAGGGTTGGAAAGCACTGGCACTACTGCTTGTGCTTCCCTCATCACTCTGCAATAAAGCGGAGACGGAAGAGGTGACAGTGCTCAGGAACAGGGCTTGGGAAGGCTGCCTGAAGTCGCTGAGGAGGACAGCTGAGAGCAAAGACGGGGAGCTGCCCTCGCCATCTTTGGTGAAGAAAGAGGCAAAGCTGCCTAATCTGGAGTTTGGCCTGCGAGGGTAAGAGTAAGGAAGCATTGCTGCCTGTAGAGCTTCTGCAGATCAAGGCTGGTTGTATGGAGTTCCCAGATCCAAAATACAGTTTAAGCCTGCTCCTGCCATTCGGGTTTTTAGTGTGTTGTACCAGGCAGGCGTCCTGGCTGGCTGCTCCTCCAGGGAGCTGCTTCTGGGCTCATTTTGGCTGTATTGCCAACTGCTGAGGGCTTACAATGAGGTGAATGTGCGTAAACTATTCTCTATTATTTTTATTCTATTATGATAGGATTGTAGTATGAATGTTTGCCAACCTGGAAGCCATTATCATAATTATTTACATTTTATTTTGAGGATGCCCTTGGTGCTGCAGCTGTGGTAAAAGGCTGAGCTGAGCAGACCAACCTATTCACCAGATCATAAATTAAGGTAATCCTTTGCATCTTCTAACACTTCTCACCTGTGACATATAAAGCAAGGTCATTTGTGTTAAGCAAATGAGATTGCTCATATTCCTAAACCCACCTGGTGACCTAAACCTTCACCAAAGAGGAGGGATGATTTCTTTGCTCTCTGGAACTGGTCCTGGTGAGAGCAGAAGGAATCAGGTATTAAATACTTGTTATTGTGCTGCTAGTTTTAGTTTGAGAGAATTCAAATCTGTTAAACCAAAAGTTGTTTCCCTGAGAAAATGAGCTGTTAAGAGCTCAGTGGGACGCCTGAATGGGTTATGTGGTAAGTGTGTTTCTCCTTGCCTTAGTTTTGCTAGCAAATGTTCAGATGTGGTCAATATTCTCCATTGCTTGTCTACACTGAAAAAAATGTAGTTTATGCAGTTTAAATGCCCTGAAACGTCTGAAGTGCCTTTATTTGGGTCTGATGATGCAGAAGCTTATTTTCATGTTCTGAGTGAGTTCTGCGATTCTCTTAAAAAATGGGCTAGAAATCTTCAGCAGGGTTTTTCCAGGAGCCTGTCAATGCTAACACGGTGCGTAGAAAGCAATCAAGTGTGGGAAGGTGAAATGGAAGAATCGTCCCAAGGAAAACCTCTCCTGAGCTGGCACCAAGAATCCCACCGGGTCCCTGTCAGGGCCTGTGTGTGGGGAGGGCAATACTGAGCAGCGGAGCCGGCAGCCTTAGCAATAAATCCCTGCCTGATCTGGTTGGCATCTCCCCTCTGCAGAAACCAGATCTTCTTATACGAGGTTTTTCAACATCTGTATGGCAGGGTTGTGTAAGAAAAAAAAAATGCTTTACAGTTAACGAGGCTTGCGTTAGCTGGTAAAGAGTCCCTCTCAGCAAAAGTGGAAAAACGGTGAAGGAAAGTAAAGAGACTTTGAAGGTTCTGGGGTGGTTTAGTGTGCTGGGTGGTGGGTCTAGCTTGCTTTTTGTCTGAAAGGGTTGAGATTAAAATGGTGCTCTGGAAGGGGCTGTTTTCACTATTTGGTTTTGGCTTTATTGTTGGGTTGCTGCGTGTTTCTTTGAATAGCTCTGTCTTGCAGCGCTGCTGGCTCTCGCATGGCCTGATCATGGCTACAGAAACTCCTGACTGATTTAACTGCTTGAGGCCTATCCTGACATCTTTTAGGAAAAACAGGTTTTAGTAACGCAGAAAATAGGACTGAAGTCACTAAGATTCTGATTTATAAGCTTCCCCTTTTCATCCAGCTACTTGCACATGCCTTGTTTCCCCGAAAGTAAGGGAGCAGGCCAGGAGCAAAGCAGGGTTTAGTTAGACTAAATTGTACTGTATAAAAAAATTCGTGGTAGTTGTAGGGTGTGTTGGAGAGGATCGTGCAGTGCTGTCTGTAATGAGCAAGCATTCATCGTATCGTCACCATTTTTGAGATCACTTCTTATTAATCAGACAGCAGAAAAGTTTGCAGGCTGGCAGGCTGCTGGCTTGTGCCTCCTCTCAAGAAGAAAGAAAACCTTTCAAGGGTGACTTTTCTTCTCAAATGATTTTAATGTTTTAAGACCTTTTGAATCAGAGTAAATAAACACACTTAAGTTCCTTGAAGATGAAGGGAGGTGCTAGAAACTTTTCTCTAGCTGTTGAAATACATGCTGTAATTCCCATTGTGTACCTTAAGTATGTGCAGGTGGTGATGGTTTGTAAGGACCAAAGAAGAATCCAAGGGCCAAGTTCAATATTAATTTTAAAATAGCTTTGCTAATTGAAGAAGTTAATTCTAACAAACAATGGAGGGAGAATTATTTCTTTTTTTTTTTTTAATTGCTGCAGCTGTTCTGTATAAAAAGCCATGGGACCGGCCCTACACACATTTTGAGATGCTGGCATATATGTCTGTGCTTTTGTAGCTATATATTATCCCTTCTAAGGTAAAGCTTGCAAGGGGGGGGTTATTTAGCATCTTTAAAGACAAGCTTCTGTAAAATTGTACTTAGCATTTAACAGTGAATTGAGTCCAAAGGGGCTTTGGGGGAGTCTTGGATTAGAAAAGAAACACTGAACTAAATTATTATCTTTTTTGCTTGTTATACAAGCGTGTTCTTCAAAGCCTGAAGGATTTTATGTACAATGTGGCCTCAAAACAGTGAAAGAGGGCACTTGAGTCTTCATTTTGTAGACTAATATAAACTGAAATGCAGAGAAGTTGATTTGCTACTTGTCCTACAACAGCTATAGAGAGAATAAAGTTTTGGAGCCTTTAGTCTTAAACCTATGATCTGGTGAGTGAAAACCAGAAGGTTTTATAGGGCTAGCTCAATAAGTGTTTCAGAGCTTTCAAATGCACATTACAATGACTATCTTTGAAATACTACTTGTCAGACAAGATTTCCCTGTTGAATGGTAATAGTATAAAACCTAACATTTTTGTTCCTAACCACAATTTCAGTTGTTTAAAATATAAACAGCTCTCTAAGTAGAATTAGGTGGTTTGTTTGTGTTTTTGTTTTTTTTCAAAAAAAAACCCACAAGTTTTGACTTTTTTTTTTCCCTGTAAAGAAAATTTAGGTATTCTCTGAGAAGCTGTGCTTTATGATCGCTTCAAAGGGGATGTGGCCCATGGAGACTGGGTCACAGCTTGGAAGAGATCAGTTTTAGGGCTGGTATTCAAGAATGCCTTGTACTGCTGATGTAAAAAAAAATACGCAGAATCTAGGATGTGCTTTCCTTCAGTATTTACTGTATGTGCTCATCCGGCTGTGATGCTCCATGAGGGAGAAGCAGTAATTTGACAGGAAACAGGTGCAAGAAGACCGATACTGTCTGAAAAGCAAATAAAAGCAAGCAAACTGGACATTTCATGTGGCTCCAGAAGCAGGCTGCGGAGGGTCCCTCTCCTCGGGGGGATGCTCTCGGGTGAGCTGCCGGCAGCCGTGGCCCAGGCCACCCAGGAGATGGTGCTGTTGAATCGGGGAAGCGGCACAGCCCTGACCCAGAAGCATCTTTCAATGCGGTCCTCCCTGTTTTCCATCTGTGTTGCATGTTATTCTTTTGGGGGTCCTGGTTTTCTTTTGGGAGAAGAAGGTGTCAGTGTTGAACCCGGAGCCTCCCCCGGTCAGGTACGTGATGCCGTTCCCAGACAGACAACCCTATGCCCTCGATGGAGATGACGCCAGAGCCTGAAGGCGATGTTTTTCCCTTGGACTGCGTGGCTGGCGAGATGGTAACGCCGAGGCGGGGAGCAGCTTCACAGCTCATCGCTCTCATCCGAGCAACCGCCTGAGACCCGCCGTGCCCATTCCAAGCGCTTGCTGGGTGCCCGCTGCCTCGCTGCCAGGGGTGGGGAGAAGCGTGGGGGCTCCTCAGGGACCCACAGGCTTCCCTCTGCCATCCTCTGAGGCGGCCTGTCCCCACACACACGTGTCTGGGAAAGGTAAGCGCAAAGGTGGTGACTCGAGCGGGGCTGAGCATGGGGCATGATGCCATCTTGCCATGGGGTGGGGTTTGTGGGGAGCCGGGGTGCCTCAGCACCCGGTGGGGTGGGTGCACTGCTCTGGGGCACCCTTGCCCCGTGTCTTGGGGTGCGAGACACCCACTTCCCTCCCACAGCGAGTGCGACTGTCTGCAGCTGGGTCGGGGTGGGAAAATTTGAGGCGGCGGAGGGGAATTTGGGTTTCTTTCAGTCTGGGAAGTCTCAGCAGAGCAAGAGGTCAGGTGGTTGCGGTGACGCTTTTCTGTTGATTTGCTAATCTATTAGCATCCTCTGGTTGGGTTCAGAGGCTTCAAACTTGTCTAGAAAAGAACAGCAGGAGCTGGATCAGGCCAGTGGAAGCCCTGGCAGTGGTTGTAGCAGCACGAAGACTGGGTATTTGCAGAATATTTAAGGGAAAAGTTGTTCAGTGAAGGCCTTTTCCCCAGGTGCAGGAGGACTTACGTCTGAGTGTTTCTGCATGCGTAACCAGTGACCAGGGTTTTATATGTGACATAAATTAGCGGCTCTCATTCCCTAAGTCTTCTACCTGAGCTGTTTTCTATCTGAACGAGTATTACCAAAATGAGCTCTTTTTTTACGTTCAGGCAGGGAGGCAGACAGCAAGCCTCCTGCAGGCACTGGGGTGGCTTCCAAGGCCTCGCTCGGTGCAGCCACCCTTCTGCTACAAAGCTGTTTTGAGTCATTGCACCCAAAGCCTTCTGGTCCAAACAAGCGTGGCCCCTGGTGGCACAGTGTTTGATGAGGACAGAGCCATCCATTGGGAGGATGGCCAAGCCACATGTGGTGTGGACCCACCCAGGGAGGCCAGTAAAGGATTTGAGGATTGTGTCTGTTGTGCTGCATTTCATTCATCTTCCTTTCTTCCTACGCCATTAACAGCAATTCAGTGCTCAGCCTTGCCAGGGGTTGTGGCAGGCAGAGCAGTAACAATTCTTGTTGGCTTTTGCATGGCCAGAGGTAGACTGACTTCTTAAATTTGTTTGTTTGTTTTTCTAACAATACGTTATTTAAAGCCTAGCTGACACGTTGCATGAGAAACCATTTGGCAGGGCGTGGGGAAGGAGCTGGGTAGGGATGGGGTTGAGGAACTCTGCTGTCTGGCTGTAATTAGGTGTGTCAGCAGCAGGAAACCAGAACAAAATACTGAAGAAGCTTCTAACAATTTAGGAAGTAGCATAACAGAAATAAAGTAGCCTGAAGCAAGACAGTTCAAATAGCTTCGCTTTTCATGTGGACTTGAGGTGCAGTTCAGCTTGCTGCCAAGTTTAGATGTTGCTCAAGCTCAGGCCTCAGGAGGGAGTTCTGTGAGCAGGGGATGGTTCAGGGCTTGGCCAAAACTTCAGCTCCATCGATGTGGTCCTGTGTATCTCCATCTTTGAATGATAAGCTCTTGCTATGTACCAAAGGCGAGTCTCAGACAGAACCAGAGAGAAAGTTACATGTTTTGTTTTAGGGGCCATTTTGCACTGAACTCTTGGATAAAATAGAGTGCTAAGGATCAGCACACTGACTCAAACCTAGGAGACCTCTCCTCTGAGACCTCAAACCACCAAGCTATAGTGTCAAGCTTCCTTTCACCCCAGAAGCTTTTTAGTTCTTTCTGAGCCAGGAACCCTGCCCCAACAAGTGGGAGAGCTTGTGCTCTCTTCTCGCCTGGTGACCTGCCTGGTTAATTTGAAATGGGCAATGCTGGCTTGACCTCCCTCGTGTGCAGCCTTACCACATCCAGAAGCAAGTACTATAATCACCACCATGTTGCAGAAAAGCAGCTTCCATCACGAGGTTGTTACTGGGATGGATTAGATACTCCAGCTTTGCCAGTTACTGCCTACTTTCTGCCTTTGACAAGTCTAAAACAGCGGGTAGGTGCCTTTTTTTTCAGCCTGGGCCAGAGCCATAAGTAGGTATGGAATTCCAGATCAAAATTTGTCCTTTTTTAGGTGCCTAAATCCTGATATCCTGATTTTTTCATTCTTAATCCTAAGCAATATGGAGGAAGGAATTCAAGGCAGGATTGCATCTGAAGCTGCTGACAGACACATTAATGCAACATGGCTCAGTAACTTAGTGGGAAATAAAGTGCAGGAAAGTGACTGAAATTTGAACTTCAGAATATCCAGGTTTTGGTCACATTGAGAGGGTTAGTCAAGAAAGCTCCTGAGGGAGGTGTACAGGAAGAAAATTCCTTAAAGATGCCAAGAATTCCACTTAAGAACAATAATAGAGTCTGGAGGGCATGTATGTTGCTAATAAAACTAATTCTATGCATGCAAAGAGTAAACTGCTGCAACTAAATGGCAGGGCTGGAGAGCTTTTTGAGTTAAATGGGAATCTTTCAAAATTTGAAAATCTAACCTTAGTTTACCAATACATTAATTTGTGTAAATTTGTGTTAATTTGTGTAAATTGTGTAAATTTGTGTATTAATTTGTGTAAAGACTAGATGGAAGGGAAATTAGAAGGACATAAAGCAGAATGCAAACAGCTAATGGTATAAAATAAAAATGCTTCAGGTTTATCAATCAGAAGAGTAGGAATAATTAATTGGTAGTTCACAAACTGGATCGCTGAAGATTAAAGGCAGAAATTAAAGAAGATAAAGACATTGCTGAGAATCTAAATTATTTCTTTGCATCACTCTTCAGCACAGAGAATATCAGAGCAATACCTACTGGGACTTGCTCTTTTCTGGTAATCAAGATGTGTCACAAGAAGAGCTGGAACAAATCGATAATTTAAAAAGCAGCAAATCATCAGCTCCAGATAGTACATTGAAAAGTTCTGAAGGAGCTTAGTGTGAAATAACTGATCTGCAGCAAAAATATGCCTTTGCTAATTAAAAACAGCTATTTCATTGGAGAAGTGGAGGGTAACAATTATACCCAAAGTTAAAAACAGGATGAGATAATTTGAGGAAGCGCACGTTCTCACACACTTTACCCAGACACAGATTTCTGTTTTATAAACTGGTTGAAAACAATGTAAAGTAGGAAAACAAACAAAAAATGGGAAGATGGTGCCATGAAAGGATCTAAGGGGCAAACTTTCTGCAGAGAAAGATCATGCCTCATCATTATTCTGTTATAACTCCAACTGGGCCAGTCTTGTCATGGGCAAAGACAGAAGCAACTACTCTAATTTAGGTAAACAGAGCTTTGGCCTATGTAGGATCAAAGAGAGATGAGCTTGCTGCATATCTTTTGGCTGATGTGACTGTGCCAGGCTGCACGTCCAAGAAGCCCTGGCCGTCCTTGGAATCTCCATGCCACATCAGTCCCATGGCTTGTTCCTGCTCTGTGATGGTGTTATCTCACCTACATGACACTGAGCCCCGCTTGCAGCTGCTCTGGGAGGTGAGAAACCAACAAAGGGGACGAGCGATCCGTTTCCAGCCTCTGAGAGAGGTTAGCTGCAGGTTGCTTCTCTGTGTCTGTTAGCTTTACGAGTCTGAAAAGGTGAATGTAGGCGAGAAAGCTGACACACTGCTTTTAAATTTTAAATCCTACAGAGAATGTAAAGGCCATTCTGGGGACTGCAGGAGGGCAGAAACTAGGAGTTGAGGATCATCAGTGGCAGCTGTAGTGGAGAGCTCTTCCTGCAGGTAGCACCAAGATAGCAGCTTTGTGGTGGACGCACACGGGGAAAGAAAAATGTTAACAAAAAAGTAAAGACCCTCCAACTTGTTAGGTAAAGCCAGGGGCTGGCTGGCTGAATCCTCTTTACGACTGTCAGCTACGTCTCCCACCACACCATGTTGCTCAAAGCCCCATCCAGCCTGGTCTTGAACACTTCCAGAGATGGGGCAGCCACAAATTCCCTGGGCAACCTGTTCCAGTTGTGAGTGTTTCACCCTCAGAGTGAAATTTGTTTTCTGATATCCAGTCTAAATGTACACTCTTCCAGTTTGAAGCCATTACCCTTGTCCTATCACTACATGCCCTTGTAAAATGTCCCTCTCCAGCTTTCTTGTACACCCCCTTCAGATACTGGAAGGCTGCTATAAGGTCTCCCTGAAGTCTTCTCTTCTCCAGGCTGAACAATACCAGCTCCCTCAGCCTGTCTTCATAAGAGAGCTGCTCCAGCCCTCTGATCATCTTTGTGGCCCTCTTCTGGGCCTGCTCCAACAGGTCCATGTCCTTCTTATGTTGGGGCATAGAGCTAGATGCAATACTCCAGGTGGGGTCTTGCGAGAGTGGAGTAGAGGGCCAGAATCACCTCCCTTGACCTGCCGGCTACGCTTCTTTTGATGCAGCCCAGGATGCAGTTGGCTTTATGGGCTGTAAGCGCACATTGTCAGCTCATGTTGAGCTTCTCATCCGTCAACACCCCACTTCCCATACCCAAAACTACTTTGGGCTGTATAACACAATAAGATGTTGGTGATGGTTGCCTAGAGCAATTCTCAAAACCACTTTATTCATCGTTAAGATAAAGAAAATTTTCCTCCTCAGTAGCAAGATTATGGAGTGGGAAATACAGATTATAGGCACAGTCTTCAGGCAAAAGCTGTGTTAATTGTCAATAACATTTTGTAATCTCTTCTAAGATGTCCGAGTTGTGAATGTTTGGCTGGGCTCCAGCTAGCAGAAAAATATAGACATGTTTTCTGATCATCCTACCAGAATAAGGCAAATTGTAACTATGCAGTTTGTGACTTTTTTTTCCTTGTGGCTTAAGGTAAAGTCTTTGAGTTGGTGGACAAGCTGTTTTTCATTTTTCACCTCCCAAAAAGCTGGAGTGGGAGAGCGAAACTTCAGATCTTGTGTACAAGAGAAATTGCTGTATAGTTTTCTACTTGGAGAAACAAAAGTTGAAAGAAAATTAGGGCAATTTTTTTCTCAGAAGAGGTGTATTATTTTGCCTGGTCAGTTATTGCAAGTTCTGTTTTCTAGAACTGCTGAGTTCAGCTAGAACTTTAGGTGCTTGGTTGCTTTGAAAATCATGCCCAAGGTTTCCAAATCCAGGCAAAGGGCTATGATGGTTTATTTAGTAATTCTGGCACTGAAGATGAAATAGAATCTTGCTGCTTAAAGTCTTTTCCACTTTGAGGAAATTTCACTAGGAAGTACAGTCTCCAGGTTCAGCACAAAATGATGCAGCCACAAATAGGACACCACATCTGGGCCCCATCTAGATTATTATTTGACACTTCATTTTTCTTCTGGAGATCATAAAGAGCTCATGATGGAACCCTACAACATCTCCTCTAAAGAGTACTGAGAGCTAGTACCATGAGATGATGACAGGAACCTATCAGTTTGAATCTTGTTAAATAGGCAAATCCTTGTTTCACTGTGTCAGTAGTTGGGTTAACACTTCATTTTGTTCATTGTCCTGCTTTGATTGGAATCTTAAATGCTGAAGCTAATCTGATCACTGTAATTTTATTCTTCTGCTTCTAGCTGACTACGCTATGTTGCCATCTTGCTTTTTTCAATCTGGATGTCTCTGTTTAGATCTTCTGAAAATAAGCTTACCCTATTCTGGCATGCAGAACAGTCCCAGTGAGTCCTGGAGACTGGTTTCTGGGGACCTACTTGACTTTGAGATCACATCCTGGAGGATGGAGGTATAGAACTATAATTTGTTTCTCGGAGTTGATTTTCTCCTCCTATTAGTTGACTGCAGATGAGTGATTCACTCACTTAACTTTACATTGGCTCATGAGATTGAAGAGCCCTTCCTTGCACCCATATTTTAAATGTCTCCTACCATTCCTTCATAAACAGGCAGTTGAATGATAATAAGTTTGAACGCAAAGTGCTGATTTTCTTTACTACGTTGAAGTGCAGCTGAAAACATCCAAAGTTCAGTGTAGCTGTTAGGAAAGTGATTTTCTGTTTTTCAAAACAAACTGCTGCTTTTGTTGGTATGCGCCACTGGAGCTCAAAAAATGTGTATTACTTTTATTACCATGATAATACAAGCCTGTACACTTTCTGATGAAATTCAGAGAGGCACTTGCATTCTCTTCTGCTTGTAATTGGGGCAGAGCAAATAGTTCAGGAGGAGACCCTGACCTCCTACTGCAGTTTTTACAGGGGCTGTGGTCATGACGCCAGAGCTGGAATCCTGAGACTTTAGGCTTCGTTACTGGCTCTGCTAGAGACGTTTCCTCCCGGGTTCAGGTTCTGTTTCCTGTTACATCAATGACTTAACCTAATTTTTTTAATCAATGAACTAGCACTGATTTACCTACTGAGTAGGGTTTGTCCTTGAGCCTGTTTTTGCAGCACCAGTGACGCCAGGTTGGTTTGTGCTGTCTCTGTGTCCTCCTTGGGGAAAATGGGCTGTATGTGGTGGGATACACAGCCTAAAAAGCACTTTGCTGTGGTGCTTCTCTGTAAAACTTGGGTAGGTGTTAACATGAGTTAGGCAAACATCAGCATCTGTTATGGACGTGTCTACATGTGAAATGGCTGTCTATGCTCTGATCATAGTTGATGATGGTTAGTCAGTAGTGCCAGAGGGGTCTGGAGCAGCGTGCAAGCACCAGGAGCTCAGTTCAATTGCTTAAACACAAGTATCTGGTGACATTTGAGATGTCCTGGAGTAGGTGGGACATCCATAGAGAGCTGAAGATTTGTCACAGGACTTTTGCTGTTCTGGAGTGGCAGCTGCAGGACACACCAGACACCTCCAGCTGTCAGTTCAGCCCCCCAAACCCAGCTGTCTGCTTGAGGGCAGGCTGAATGGCTCTTAAGGGTCTGCTTACTGTATTGGCAAAATCTCCCAGCGATTCCAACCTGGACACATCGCTCACATGTAGACACCTGGATGGAGGCATCTTCACCTCCAGCCGAATCCAGTCTCCTATGGCTGAAAATACAGGTCTGGCTTCTGGAGACCTTTAGAGTTAAGTATCTAGGTAACAGCTCCAGAGGGCAATATATTCAGCCTATTTTTAATATCTATTATAGGAAGCAATGAATTGCCCTCTGCCTTTCATCACACTGACTACAGAGAGACACTAGGCATATTAGCTGTTTAACTTTCAGGTTAAGAAAGTAAAAAGCATCCCACTTTTAGTTCAGATATAGTCCTTTTAACTCCATTGACCCAGAAACAACTTTCTTCAGTTACCCACAGGAAAGGCCCTACTGGAGACCTGGTAATGATGTTCTGAATCTCAGCAGCATCTGGAATATTTCTGAACTTTCCAAAATGAAATTGACTTAAAGATAGTTGGAATTGAGCTAAGCATAACGTAAAAGCTTACTGTTTTCCCTTCTCCAGGGAAAGATTTACAACTTAGCAGCCCAAAATATCTGTGGAAATGAGAACACTTTCTTGCTCTGTTTCCCTGGACAATTTCAGTCTTCACCACCTGGATGATGGTTTCTTATCTTCTCCCCCTATTTCCCTCCTTTTTGAAAGATGGAAAGACCACAATTTCACTTTCTCTGGGAGAAATACAAAGCTTGATGGCTGCTGTGGGATTGATGGGGCAAGTTGAGTGTGGGAGTAATGACATTTTTAAATTAAGGTTGACTGACCCAGATGCTCTTTATAGACATATCTCATTTAGAAGCTTAAGTGAATTATATGGTCAAAGTTTTAAAAGGAGGTGGGAGGGGAAAAATAGGGACGACTGAAAGTGCAGCAACAATGAATGTCTGAAAAGTGCTATAGGGGCTCTATAAATCTACAATTCATTGATCACCCTGGGGACATGGGCAAGTAGAATTCATTGTAGAAAAATAAAAGGTAAATCTTCTATGAGTGTAGACTGAGTTAACTCCAGTGGGTTTAATTTTACTTCCTCCAATGAGAATCCAGCTCTCACCAGTGTGGGCTGATGGCTCTGGTGAGAAGGTGATATTGTTCAATGATAGATCAAGTTGACACTATTATTTTGCCTCCATAATTGTCCAGAATGTAACGTCCTGCAGTTGCTTTGATTAGTTTAGCTTATTATTTGTATATGGATGGTCAGAATGACTGGACAGAGCTCACTCATTTAGTCTTGGTTTACATATACTTAGAAAAATGCACATTTATTTATCAGGTAAAGTGTATAAAGTTACTGGGATGAGCTAGCAATTTCCTTATGGTCACTATTCTGTGCTTAGATCCACAGAGAGGGGCATGTGTATTTGTATGAACTTCTAAAGAGGCCAAGTAACAACATGACGCTGACAATTTGCTGTCTGTATTCCTCTGGT
Organism: Arenaria interpres; assembly: GCA_013399435.1. Lineage (NCBI taxonomy): Eukaryota > Metazoa > Chordata > Aves > Charadriiformes > Scolopacidae > Arenaria > Arenaria interpres. Next base: position 361,167 of record VXAK01003938.1, on the reverse strand, counting down.
GCCTCGTTTATAAAGATCCTAAATGATCTTACAAGGTGTAATGAAAAAAGGGTCACAACAAATATGATGCCAGGAACAGTGCCAGGCTGCTGGAGTCCAGCGCTGGCAGGGGATTTGCACAAGAGTTCTCTGGCAAAAGCGAGAATGGAGTTGAGATTCCTGGCTCTCGGCTCTACACTGCAAAGACAGGGCTCTCTGTAGCAGTCACCTTGGCAGTCCAGGTTTCCCTCTACACGTGCTGCCTGTTGCAGTCAAGAGTGCTGTCTACTCAAACTGTTATCAAGGTTTGCTCTGGGCAAATTGTAATGCCATCACTACTTGGTGGTCTGGCTGATCGGGTGTGATTGCAGCATGAACCCATAAGTGAACTCCTCTCGTCTGGGACCACTGAGCTGGTGTCCAGTTGAGGAACACTCTCCTGTCAGATGCCATGTGCTGTTGGGAGGTACCCCAGCGCCCAGTAGTCAGCCACATGTGGGGATGGGCCCAGCGGTGTTCCCTGGCTCTAACTTACTGTCATGACCTGGAACTTGGAACAGAGCAGAGATTATTGTGCTGGATGAATAGCTCCCAGTGTCCCCTGGGGAACACCTGGGAGGATGTCCCGTCCTAGGTACGTGTGCAGAGGGAAGGTGACAGGGATACTTTTGGCTTCCTGAAGTGGGAGATATCATAACTAGGTTGTGCAGCGTAGTCAAAAATGCAATACTTTGAATGAATCCAATAATTTCCCTTCTCCCCCTCCACATCTGTGCATCCCTCTGTACATCTTTCTTTGAACCAGCACCAAAATCTCTTGCTTGAAAATTTCTATAGGTGGAATTGGATTAAAATAGACCAGAAATAAAGCACCTCTGCCTTCACATCCACTTTTACCACTTCTTGTAATTCTTTGAGTTGATTTTACCAACCCTTCACTCCTCCAGATGCTGTCATGGCTTTCCTACATCAGCACAAAGCTTAGGAAACCTCATCAATCAGTCCTTCTGCACCAGGTGCCTTCACAGGAGTTATTTGCTGGAAGGTGAGACTTCACTCAGGTTATACTGGGGGAAGAAAAGTTGATGTTGGCAGTGGAACCAGAGGAAAATCATGGCCCTATCCACATTGGAGGTGGCTCACTCTGTCACTAGAAAACATCATCCCTCTTTTGGAACAATATATTTGACAAGTGAACCCACCTTTACTATTAGTTTGGATCACGACAGGAAAATAAACTCTCCTATATAGAAGACATTGCTTGTCCTTTACTTACGTAAGTCAGAGCTGTGTCTTCTGGGCTCTCACTGAGTTTCTCCTTTTCTCTGTACTTTTCCACCTCATTTGATATAGTTTTGTCTTGTGGGCTTTTCTGTTGCTTTTTTTTCTTTTTTTTTTGGTAAGGTTTGAGAAAAAAAAATGTATTAATTACACAAATGCTTGGTGGAGAGGAAGGCTCATGTCAAAAGGTTTAAGCTTTGGGTTTGGATGAGTGCCTGAAATTCAGGTCTGAAACAGTGGCAGTCTTTGAATTTATAAATACTAATATCCACCTGAGATTCTGGTTGAAAGCAAGAGCAAGACTTTTATTCTGTTCAGGTTCCTTACTCTCTGCTCATCACCATAGCAAATAAGCACTTTTCAGGCAAGCAACAAGTGGCATGACTAACAACCATGTCCCGCTTATTCTTGCTTCCCAGCAGTTCTGGTGAGAATGGCCAAGGTCTGGCTGTTCAGGCCAAGGACTTAAAAAGGCATTTGATATTTTTAAAGATGCTTGCAAAATTGAATACAAATTCTCTTTGTTTGGGAATTTGTCCGCTCTCAGCTGGCCCAGGTTAATCAAACACGGGATGCATGTTCAGCATCCTTTCCAGTCCTCAAAGTCACAGAGTGAGGGAGAGTCTGTAACAAAGTGTTTAGCCAAAGAAGCTGGTGCTCAGGAATGGAGTGATCAAATCAGAAAAATGAGAGTCTGAAAACAGCTGAAGGCGTGACAATAGGACAGAAACAACACTCATGATAAAATTATGGGAAATGGCTCGTGCATTTAAAAATTAGGAATTTGTTTTCTTGCTAACTGAGTTGAAAAGCATTAATAGGATTTAGAACATTGAACAGATAAGTGAAATGCTGGATTTGGGATGTGATAAAGCTGGGACACTCAGAGGAGAATTTTTCTAATTGGTAGAACCCTGGGTAGAAGTGGTGCTATGTGCTGTGTAAGCAAGTACATCCTTTCAGTCTCCAGTTCCCTGAATGCAGGTTTTTGAGCGGATTTGCCAATTCCTTTTCCAACCCAAAGTCCCTACTGTAATTTCTTGGCAACGGGCTGCCTGGGTGGATTTGGGAATTTTCAGCTTATGGTAAGGCTGGAAATGTTACCAGGCATTTTGTGCTAGTTGGAGATTCCTGTTTCCAGTGTCAATAAAGACATGACAGACAAAATTTTACCTTTCTGACTCTTGTACGCACTTGGTCTGAGCACAGGGCTGAGGGTATCCAGCAATACTTTAGTCTGAAGGAACTCTTCTTTCACCTGAAAAAGGTGAGCAGAATTAATAGCTTCTTTTCTTAACCAGCCATGATTGAATACTGTTAGTATTTAATACTTGTATTGAATCTCAGATAATTGCTAAAGTGCTGAACTGCTGTCTCAACTTATCCACATGCAATTAATAATATTGATCACCCTGCATTGACCTTGAGAGTTAATAACTGGGTTTCCCATAGTTTCCCTTGATGAACAGTGCTTTCTATGAGCCAACTTACAATTTTGTCAAGCTGTCAGACCACAGGGTCTGATCCTGCAGACACAGAAATGGAAGGAGCACTTGCTGCAATGGCTGTTTCTTTGGGATCAATAGGACTATTTACATCTAGGCTGGCAAAAGTACTTTTTTTTACAGGATTTGGCTGGGTGTAAGTCTACACAAATGTTTGTATATGAGTCAAATTACTTGAAAGCTGGGACGTGTTTTCTCCATCTAATCATAAAGTGGTTCTTTTTTTCCCAAAGTCTTTCCTGAAGTAAGCAGCTTGGTTAAGAGAGAAAATAGAGAGCTAATTGAAACAATTTATTTGTCTCATGTTATTTGGAGGGACCTTTAGGGTTTTTTTTGCTCTAGGTAGTCTGAATAACATCTTTTTCCCAATTGGCCTTGAACAAACTGAAGAATTCAGTTATGGTTGCCTCTTACTTATAGGCTGCCCTGCTTACTTAATCCTTATTTTATTAGTATTATTTTATAATGAATTACCAGTACTGCTCTTGTTTTGTATGGCATTTACCTCTTAAGCTCCTACTGCACTATGTGCCTGTACGCTCATGCACATCCCTCTACTAAAAGATGTTGAGATCCCTACCAGTTCAGAACTACTGCAGGGCTGGAAATGGAGGATTTAGCAAACAGGGTTCTGTCAAAGTCTCTGAAACATGTTCATTCTCTGCTGCAGAGAAAACCAAGCAAATCTGGAATGTCTGGAGCAGCACTACCAGCCAGAGCTTGGCATCACTGAGAAAAGCTTTGCAGAGCTGTATTATCCAAGAGACACATAGCGAGGAAGTTTTGGGGAAGAAATACGCCTCCACATCAGTTTTCTCACATCAGCACTAACACCCATTGGCGGAGCAGTATGTGGGAATGATGTGCTGATAGTCTCAGGGCTCCTTCTGTAGAGCAAATGGAGCATGTTGTCCCATAACAGCACCCATCCAGCACTTCTTTAGTGCTGATCTGTCTCCCCTACAGACGCATATAACCACCCCCCTACCTTTGGACAACTGGCATCATTGGAAGACACCATATCTTTGTAAAAAGCATCTTGACAAATTATTCAAACACTGTCTCTTCCCTGCCTTTGTACGCATTTATTCCCTCCCTGTTGCATCCTCAGCTAAAACAGATTATTATGAAATCCATTTAAAAAGCACAGCAGTTTTCTGCTGAAAGATATCTAGAGGGCAGCAAATCCAGAGGGAAATCTCATCCTTCAGTGCAAACGAAACCTCCTCTTTCTTTTCATTTCATTTCTGAAAAATCAAGCATGGAGTTACATAAAGACTTTTTTTTTTCCCCTCTACGCAAAGCAGCAATAATAATAAGATATCTCTATAAGGTTGAGATATAATCATACCTGGGAGCAAATTTTTAATTCGATTAAAGCTTACTGTAGTGGGCAAAGACTCTGAAGTTCAGGTGTGAGTTAAGAAGAAACTGTTCGGCCATCTATAATCCTATCTGAAAGCAAATGTATTTTTAGAGTACTGCTGTGCGACATGGAACGCTCCCGAGTTATTTGTGCATAACGGCGGTTGATGTGGAGGATACATTTAATTCAATATTAACACTGTGCTACTGATTGCAATTCTGTCATCCTTCATTTTTGGTTCAAACTGTAGTTGGCCAAACGGTAGCTGGGATGCAATGAAATGTTAGTAATGGAGATGAAGGCTTCTGTGCCATATTATTTTATTGTATACTGCATTCTTCAGCACGTTTTGAAGCCCTTTGAGAAGCGTTTCTACAATTACACCTACGGACTTTCATCACCAGCAATTAGTCCGTACGGTAAAGGGATATTGGAAACCTCTATCTCATCTCTGTTTGGTACTTGAAGTTTGGCCATCATGAAGTTACCAGAATGCTTAAAAAAATACAAATGATAGTTTAAAAGTGCCATGCAGATTGAATTTTTACTCCAATTTTGAAGATTTTTCACTTGGATTGTGTGTGGAAAACCAGCCTTTGCATGTTGAGAGGTGCAAGTAGAGGCAAATTAGTGCAACTTTGTGCATACGCTGGCAGTAACCAGAGAGAAAACCGGACAAGCTCCTCTGAGCGCCCCTGGGAATACTGGTACCTAAAGGAGGAAGCCTTGAGACACATCCCCCAGAACAACTGCAGTACAGCTGTACTGTTTGATTTTGAACTGTGTTCAGTCCAGGCAGCAAGCACAGAGGTTAAGGATCCCAGGAGAGCATCCCTGGGTGCTAAGCCCTGCTTCTGCTTCAAGTTGCTGGGAGGAATTTCTCCCATTCCTCACTTTCTGAAGCTGCAAAATGCGGTTTATGGACTGATCTCTGTTGGTCTGATGTTTGCTTTTACATCTATTGATGAAAAATGTGATATGAGAGCTGTGGGTGATTGTTATTATCAAGGGGCAACATATTTGCATTAAAATAGGATAGGATGTATACAGGAAAGCAGAGGATTGGAACTGCATGATGAGTTTTTTGCTGGAGAGCATGCTTGAAATGAGAAGGATTTATGTGGTACCCTGTCAGCGTGCATGGCAAAGGCTATAGGGGAGCACAGGCAACTTCCTGTTAATTGCATTTCTTTTGATGTGCAGCCTCCTTTTCTTGTCTTATGCTTGTGGTGGTTTTGCACAGTTGTCGTTACAATACATTAAAATATCTGGGAGTTTTTGTCACTAGAATAGTCAGTTACCGAACGGACAAAAAGCAGGAAGTTCCTTAAGTGCCTGCTCTCTGTGAACATCCACCTGTTTCTTCTGCAGACAGGGAAGATTATCTTTCTTCCACCAGCTTTACTGCAGTTTTCCTTTTGCCTCGAGTAATTGTTTATAACGTGATGACCCAGTGGTTTTCCAAAGCAGCTGCCAGTTGTGAGATGCCGGCTCAGAATGACATTCTGCTGAAACCCATTGGCATGCTACTTTTTAATGGCTGTATATTTAATGGCCGTTTTGTTTTCTTTTCTCTTTTTTTTTTTTTTTTTTTCTAAAGGTGTTTAATTCACATACTTCAGGCATTGGGCACTAGCAGGTATCAGCCATTCCACCCTGCAGAAGCAAGGTCAGTCTGGCCAGCTGTGGGCTGGATGTGCCCTCTGACTCTTACAGAAAGAGGCTTTGTGGCTGGAATGTCAGCTCAGGGCCTGATCAGGAAGGTGAGATGCTACTCGGGCAGAGTGGAGATGGGGGCAGAGCATGTGGGGGTCCGTTTGGGCGGCTATGGGGGCTGTCTGGGCAAGGGAAAGCATCTGGGAAGGGGGGTAAACCCTGTTCCTGGAGCCACCAGGGTCAGTGGTTGCTGCAGGTAGGGGATAGTTGATGTCTGCCTGGGGTAGGAAATGGTTGTAAAATGGGGAAAGGGTGCCCAGGTCAGGGGATCTCTCACAGGACGTGTGACTTGTGCCAACAGCGCTCTGTAGCATCACCCTCAATTGTACTGTCCTTTCCCCTAACAGTGCAGAATGGGCCCATTTCGTGGTGAAATCTGACTGCAGTGGGGGTACCGTGCGTCCTCTGTCCTGCGAGTAGCAGGTATATCTGAGCTGGGAGAGGTTAAACTCTTTTGGACTCCTGTGCCTGCTCAGAAAACTCTCGCTGCCCTGGGCTTCATAGGTTAAATATAAACACCATTTACATCTGCTTAAAATCTGAATTGAACTTGAAATTTATGTTCAGTCCAGCGGTGAATGTAGCTGGTGTTAAATTGCTCCATTAACTATAAAGCAAGGTTTAATCTGCTGTGTCTTACTTTCATGAAGTGCTTCTAAGCACTGGTAATGTTCCCTTTATTGCATTCCTTTAACTTTACAGGAAACTGAAAGCTTTGTCCTAAAAAAAAAAAGAGGAACAGCTTAGACTTAAAATACCCATGAAAGCAATGAAAAGGTTCAAAAAAGAGGGAAGGAAGGATCAACATTACCAGGAAGAATTAAGAAGAACAACATTTGAGCTACTTGCTGTTTTGCCTTTTTCTTTCTAAATATCCAACATGGTCAAAGAGCCCTACTAAATAGATTACCTCAAGTACTGGTGGAAAAAAGCACAAATGCAATCCAGAAAGGCAATTACTTTTTCTATTCAGATAGAATTTTTCAGCTTGTAACATGGAGTTAATTGCCTCTTTTTTTTTTTTTTCCTTTTTTTCCTGTAATGGTTCTTTGCATAGGTTTAGTCATCCTTGAGGGCAGCTGCTCCATCTATACAGCAGTTGCCAGATGATTACCCCTTTAATGTTTTCACTGAGTACTTTGCTGGTTAACCTCCTTAACTGGAGAGCTGCTTATTGATATTTATGTCTTGTCAGCATAGAGGTTCATTAAGCATTGGTAAATGACATGTTTTCATATCTGCTGACACTAGAAATGCAATATGATCAATTGCAAATTGACTTTAGTGCGGCAGTAGAGTGCATTTAACACACATCAGTGGATCATTTGTACAAGCAGAGCTGGAATTTTTATAGCTGTTTATGTCTCTCTAATATCCAAGTATAAATTCTCCCAAGTCGAGCAATTCTTAGTGAAACTAAATGCACAACTCAGTCCAACAAGCGATCACGTACCCCAGGCCAGCTCTCAGCACAGGCAATTTTTGGATGGCAGGATGCTGAAGGTGGTGAAATGTCCCTGATGGCCTCAGCTCTGCCAAGACGCAGAGACTGGCTGGGTCATCTCTTGCAGGTGTTTTCTCCCCTGCCTCGGGCTGCGCCAGGGGCAGCTCTCCAGGGTTCTCCCTCGCTTGCTGGCTTTGCTGGTCTTTCTCCGTCAGGAGACAGCCCAGACAGCTCTGGAGGTACCTTTGTGTATGTGTGAGTCCCATAAGCCGAGCTGACAGCCGCCTGCATGGCCAGGTCCTGCTGGGGAGTCAAGAACTTCCAGTCTCTCAGATGTGCATGATCTCGCTCCTCAGGTAAAGAAGCTGAGCTCACACTAAGTTTGTCCCAAATTGCTGCTTTCTGATATTTTCTTACAGCAGCAGCCATTCCTGAGGAAGCTGCAGCTGCTTTTAGTGGTTCAACCCCGTTGTTAAACTGACAGTCAGCCTTGAGGATGGAGTTGCTGGGGTCGGAGGGCTCTGAAACCTGTCCTGCTACACGGCGTGATAGAGCATCATCGCGATAGCACTGGCAGGCACTGGGGATCTCCTGCTGTGGAGATCTTGGGGAACCAATCATCTGTATCGGTGCTCAAATTTCTTCTCCAGGACGAGCTCTGACCCCATGCCAAAGGCAGCAAACCAGAGACCATGTCCCCTCAGGGTGACTCCTGCCCAAAGCTGTGCGTGTGTGTAGGAGTTTTGCTGGGTGATCCTCACTGGAGTATGGGTCCCCTGCCCTGTGTCCTCCTGGCCAAAATTTCTAGGAGCTATTGCCATTTCTGTATCTCTGAGGCTGCCCTCTCCTTGTAACCAATGTGCTCAGGCTGGAGTAGGTCACCTTCACTTTTGAATCTCTGCACTCCTTTCTTCAGAAATACGTCTCAGTGGCAGGGGTAAAATTCTCAACTCTACAGATCCAGGCAGATTATATGATACAGAATTGCCACCAGAGCTAGGAAAAGAATATCTTTATCTTAAAAAAAAAACAACAACAAACAAACAAAAAAAACAGAAGGGAAAAAAAAAGATCTTATTGAGAAAAGGTCTTAATTAAAAAATATCACCAGGATTCGATGACTTTATTTTTTTGTTGGTTTGTTTTTTGTTTTTGCTTTTTTTTTGTTTGTTTGTTTTTGAGTAACAAAACACTATAAAATTAAAGAAAGCCATGAATGTAGGAGGCAGCCCTGGGAACATCCAGTGCTGATTTACTATGCCAGGACATATCTCCTGTAGAGTTAGATTATTATTATTCTTTACTGGTCTGTCACACATTGTTGCATGTCTGAGATTCCTCACCAGCAACTGAGAAAAAGTGGAGAGGATTTATTCACATTAAGTCCATTATGTTATGTACTGGAGGAAAAAAGCTAATGTCTTGTGCTGAGTCTTTTTGGGAAGAAAGTAAGATCTTTACACTGTTTTAATGGGGGCAGCTTTGGTACCTTAAAACCTATACATAAATTGAAACATCTTGACATTCATCTGAAATATCCTGGCTCTTAGCTTATGCTTTTTTTCAGGTGGAATATTGGCGATATGCTCTTGGCTTTATATGCTTTTGTTTTGTTCTATGAAAATGAAATCAAACTTCAGCTTGTCCCTTCTGTATATGAAAAACATGAGCTTCCAGTCTAATCTGTTTGTTTAGTGACCTTCTCAAAGAAAACTTTCAGGGCTGTAGCCTTCCTGGTTATAGTTATTCTCACTGAATATCCAGAATCACATTTGCTCAAGCGCAGCTGAAGTACTGGTTGTGTCTGTTTGCTCTCTGTGGATCGAACCATGTGAAACAGCATTGTTTCAGCGCCATGAATAACAGAACACTAAATTAATATTATGGCTCCCTAACAAAAGGGCTTTGATGTAAGATTCCAATATCCTTATTCTGTTACAGAGCCATAATAGTAGTTTAGCCTTCTGTATTCACAGTGCTGAGCCAATATTGACGGACTTATTTGTAGTACAGCCGTGGAGTTCATGCTAAGGTAGAGTCAGACAGATGAAGGCAGATTTCAATCCAAGTTTAAGACTATAAGGTGGAGCAGATGGCAGAGCCAGTGATTCCAATGTTGGTTATCAACATGCTGATTATCCCAGCACCTTTTTCTCAACTCCATTGTTTTTTAGCACAGTGCAAGTCCAGATCCTGCCCTGGGGAAAGCTGCAGTGCGCTGAAAGCACAGTCTGCAAACTGTGGGTCTGAACAAGGTATATTTTAAAAAAGAGGGGGGAAAAAAAGGTACCTGTTGGTCAAAAAAATTGGAATTTCTCTTGAAGGAAAACAATAATAGACGTGAAGGAAAAGGTGAAGGAAAAGGGGCTGTCTAGGGATGTTTGAATGTCTAAGTGAAAAGTGTGGTGATTCCACTTAATTCTTTACAATTTAACCAAACTCTGCTTGTGGACACAAGTATGAGCAACATTTGAAAGGAAAGAAGCAAGGAAGAACAACTGCCCTGTGTGTTTTCAGAGCACACATACATTCCTTCCAGCATTCACCAGGAGGGATAGGATGTAAATAGTGATAGATGTATGCACTGAGCCACTAATAACCAAAAAATTTGAGATCATGGGGAGTGCTTACTTTTTTCTTTTCCGTTCTTAAAAAAGCAATTAAAAAGCAATTTTGTTTCAAGAACAAAGCTGCCTGAAAGATCAGGAAAATGGCTAAGTAGAAAATTTATAGATAATTCTAACTTTGGATGATGATGTCCCCTAACAACAAAGCACAAGAAAACGAGATCCCAGAGCTCTTTAAACTGATCTTGTAAAATCTGCTGGTCCTGGGTTTTCTCAGAGGCATTGCAGACCCCATATCTGCTGTCCAAAGAGCAGAGCCACTGCCAGGCTGTAAGACAAGGAGGTGCCTTTCCTCCAGGCTGCCTCCAGAAGCCAAGTAGACCTGTGGCTCTTTGCAGAAACCATCATGGTCCAGCTAAGGAGTAGGGGCAGAGATTTGTCCCTCCCTGGCTCGGTGTGCATGTTGGCAGGCTGCTGCCCATCCCGGAGCTGTCACCAGGCTGGGGACAGAGTGGCTAGCCCAGCCAGGAGTGCATGGGGACACAGAGAAGCAGCTAGAGGAGGCCATGGAGCAGGAGCCGCAGGAGGCTGTGGTCCCGCCTCGCACTGCTCTTTGGGTTTTGACAAACAAGAACTTGAGTTTCAAAGTTACCCATAGCTACAAGGATGAGGGAGAAAATTGACCAGAAATACCAAAAGGACCAGTATTTCATTAAGGAGGATAGATCTATTGACTGTCTAGACCGAAGTTAGTTTTGTATTCGCACTTTAAAAGTTTTAATGAAGTTTAAAGTTTACACTCATACTGTCTAGCCATTCCCTGGTTAGTTTTATGAAAACATTAACCTTGACATTTTGACAACTTTTTTCTTTTCATTTAGTCTCTCATTTAAAGTTGTTTTCATTGTCTGTGGTTTAGCGATTCCCCTGGTCTGCTTACACAACCCAAGCCCTTTGAAGAGCGACAGCTCGGTGTGCCTGGTGGCAGCTCCCAGCGTGGCATTTAATTCTCAGTTCAAGCCAAGCACGGAGCTTTGCCTCTGTGGTACTGCACCGATGTGACGCCAGGTTTTGCAGGCGAAATTCGCCTACACACTTGCACAAGGTACTCATGAGAACAACACGCTGGTGCCTTCACAGCTTGCAAGGCCCAGGGACCTGCAGAAAATGTGGCCCTCTCACCTCGCCTCGACGCCTGGGGCAAGCTGCTTCTGTTGTCCCTCCTGTCACCATGCACATACACGAGTCCTCTACCTCCCAGTGCGGTTTGCCTCTCTGGAAGATACTGGCAGCTCCTGCACTGGAAGCCCTAAGCAATTCCTGGGAAATTGTGCCCTGTGCTGGGAAACAGCAGTACAGCACGCAAGGATGCTCTGACAGTTCCACGTGTTAACTTTGAAAGTCCAAGAAATGCCACAGATCACCTAAGAACTTAACACAAGATATACTTAAATCCTTCCCACTCCAGCTTTCTGAAGACATTTAGGCAGAAACATATGCAAACTATATAGGCTTAGAGTGGTGCAAGTGGGTGGGTGATGTGAAAGTCCCACTGGTATCTTCCTATGGCTCAGGCCACTTAAACAACCTCTCGACAGCCTGAGCCTTTAAGTTTTACTGATATATTTCTACTCAAGTGGTTTTCTCTGCAAAGCTGCCGTGGTTATTAACTCACTGGAGTTCACGAGGTGCCAAGGCAAGGCATTTGGGTGTCAACGGCAGCACTTTGATAGACAAGAAGGGAGAGAGAGAAGTTGTAAACATGATTCCAGGGAGATAGGGAAAATCACCACCTCTGCAACTGCCTGAAGAAATGAATAGCTGTCACCTCTGCATCCTTGCACAACTAGCGTTAAGACTGAGTTATATCGAGGAATCGCCATTCCAATCCCAGTGACTGAATGTAAGAATCTGGTCTTTCAATTTTGCTGGAAAAAGGGAAAATCAAGGTTGTTGGTGTTGTATGAAAAAACAAAGAAAAAGTGGTAAGATGGCGTCATTTAGACCAAACTCTCATGGGAGGCTGGAAATGTTGCCAGAGGACAGAAATGGCTGTAGGGGTGCTAGGAATGTAAACAATGTGGTTGTGGCCATCGAGGACCGGCTTTTCCTATAAAAGCTGCCCGCACATCCTCTCACTTCTCTTTCAAATACTGTTGATCGCTGGATGAAGCAAGTGCACCCTCTGGTTCTTGTTTTGGGAGGTCAGGATGAGAGCACAGAGTCACTTGCTCTTCCGAAGGTGACTCTCTGACTGACCTGTGATTCAGAAGCTAAGAACGGTGACATTTTACAAAGTTAGGACTACCCGAAAATGTGAAAGATTCTGCCTTGTGTAAGGCCGAGGGGAAAATAAGTTTGGGGCTGCATTTTTAATACTGTTTGGGAATCCAGGTCCCCAAGACAGGTGATGTACATCCTTGCAAGCATGAGGGGGCACTGGGGAGAGCGCGTGACCCTGTGTCACCATCTCCCTCCTGATGATGGTGACAACATGTTTATGGCTGGAACATGGTTCCTGTTCCAGGGGCCGGGAGAGGCAACAGAGATCTGAGGAACCAAAACCACATGACTTTTAAAAATCTTTGCTCCTGAACTGCAAATACATCTCCCTCTTTGCATAAAGTGAGCATCTGAGGATTAACTAAGACATGACAAATCACAGAACCACAGAATGGTAGGGGTTGGAAGGGATCTTTGAAGATCATCTAGTCCAACCCTCTGCCAAAGTAGGTTCACCTAGGACAGGTTGGACAGGAACTCATCCATGTGGGTTTTGAATATCTCCAGAGAAGAAGACTTCACATCCTCTCTGGGCAGCCTGTTCCAGTGCTCTGGCACCCTCATAACAAAGAAGTTTTTCCTCAAGTTTGGACAGAATTTCCTGTGTTCCAGTTTGTGCCCATTGCCCCTTGTCCTGCCACTGGGCACCACTGAAAGTAGTCTTGACATTCTCTTGACACCTGCTCTTTAGACACTTACAAGAATTGGTAAGATCCCCTCTCAGTCTTCTCTTCTCCAGGCTAAACCGACCCAGGTCTCTCAGCCTTCCCTCATAAGAGAGATGCTCCAGTATCTTGATCATTTTCACAGCCCTCTGCTGGAATCTCTCCAGTAGTTCCTCAGATTGTGGTACTGGAGTTAGGATGTAGAGAAATCTGGTGAAGCAAGTAATGTAAAGGGCTTGAGACAAAAAAGGCATGGCAATTAAATTGTTAATAAGGGAAACACCCTTGGGAATCCCCAAATGCAAACCCTCATTGATTTCTTCTGACACTGAGAAAGAAAAAGCAGGGTCAACACTTTGACAAGCACTATGTGAGGGGAAAAATGTAAATTACAGTCAGGTGATAATCCCAAATCAAAAGGAGTTCAGAAGAAAGAGAAGTGTCTAAGCTTGTTTGTTTGTAAGTGAACTTTACAAGCATGGATGTTATTCCCTGAAGACATGACTGTATTGATAATTCCAACAATAAAGTTTAAAAGGGAAAAAAAAAACCAACCCAGAAAAACAAATTACACTGAGGTATCAATAAATTATTTGCTCTGCCATGCAAAAGAAGGAAAAGACTGCCTATAAGCATCTTGATTAATTCTGCAGTCTGCTGAGATGATGCCTTTTGTCAGAAATGCAAATCTTTTCTTTAAATGAAAATGTTTTTTTAATCACTCCAAAGATTCGTGTTACTGACTCACCACTAACAATTTATTTATTATTTATTAGCAGTTTATTAATATTATAAAAATCTAATCTGTTTTCTCGTATTAGTTTCCTTTTCTCACTTTACCTATATTGGATTGAAAAATTTGGCTCAGCAAACCATATTTTCAACACATTTGACCCTTACTGATAAGAATATTGATTTTGTTTTAAGCGACCTGGCCTGGCATTTAAGTCTCCAGTATCTAATTCCCATCTCTGACACAAACTTTATATATGATCTTGAATAGAGGGCTTAATTTTTTGTGCCTCATTTGCCTCTTTGTAAAAGATGACTTTTAGGAAGAGAGTTCCTGAGCTTCATCCTCTTAATAACTGTAATCCTTCTTCTAGTTTCCAGGATGGATGTGCTTGTGGTAAATTAGCATCCAGTATCTTTATGTCAATATCTCTATTAAATTAAATAATTCTTTTCCTCTCCTGGTACTTGGATACCTTACAGACTGCAATTCTCTCCTCTTTCAGTCTGTATTTTACCGTGCAAGGCAAGTTTTCTAGCCTCCTGTCACAAAAAAATGTTCCTCTGATCACCTCTCTAAGCCCCTGCATGCCTGTGTTTCCATGTGAGTTCTTGTGTGCAGTATCCAGATGGGATTTCTCTAGTGTTCTGTGTAGGAAGTTCCAGCAAGAAATTTTGCAGAAACCTTGTCCCCTCAAAAATACAGGAATTTTTCCGAGCCTGTTCATTCATAAAAAATACATGGGACAAAGACATGTACCTCTGGTACCCCAAAACCATGTCAGTCATTCTGTCCTCCACGCCCCAAGAAAAGCCCAGCTGAAAGGTCAGCATTTCTTGGGAATAGCCTGTAGGAGTAAAATCATAGAATCATAGAATGTTTAAGTTGAAAGGGACCTTAAAGATCAGCCAACCCCCCCTGCTATGGGCAGGGACACCTCCCACTAGATCAGGTTTCTCAAAGCACCATCCAGCCTGGTCTTGAACACCTCCGGGGATGGGGCATCCACAACTTTCCTGGGCAACCTGTTCCAGTGTCTCACCAGCCTCAGAGTGAAAAGTTCTTCCTGATATCTAATCTAAATCTACCCTGTTCTAGTTTGAAGTAATTACCCCATGTCCTATCACTATGTGCCCTTGTAAAAAAGTCCCTCTCCAGCTTTCCTCTAGGCCCCCTTCAGATACTGGAAGGCTACTATAACGTCTCTCTAGAACTTTCTCTTCTCCAGACTAAACAGCCCCAGCTCCCTCAGCCTGTCTTCACAGAAGAGGTGCTCCATGCCTTTCGTAATTTTTGTGGCCCTCCTCTGGACCCTCTCCAACACGTCTATATCCTTCTTGTGCTGAGGACTCCAAAGCTGGACACAGTACTCCAGGTGGGGTCAAAATACAAAATAAGACACTATGGCAATGCCAAAAAAAAAAAAGGAGTTTCTGTATAACTATGTTTTAATGCGAAATATCCATGTTAACCAAGGAAATGCTTGAGACCACTTTGTGGGTTGGGCATGGGGCACCCTGATTGTGTTACTCTCCCCTGGATCTCCAGTTGCTGACCGTCAGAAGAGCACCCGGCGCAGGCAAAACCAGCCCAATCTGGTGCCAGTAGGAGCCTGCATTTGTGGTATCCCAGCAGCCACAAAGGCAAGCATTTGAAAGGAGGTTGACTACTGCCAAAGAGGAGCTGGGATGGAGTTCTGGCTGATTTAAGTGCTCACCTTCTGCAGGGCACAAGGCAGCTGTACTGAGTTACCTCGTTGAACGATGGTGCTGTGCTGTTGAGGAAACCACAGGTGATGCTTTTAATTGCAGTTAATGGGGAAGCATGGAGTAGTTCTGGTCTGGAGCAAACAAGATTTTCTCTGGTTCCTGGGAGAGAGGTATGGTCCACCTCACTCTTAATGTGATGTGGAGCTGGGATAAAGGGAAGATGTTAGGGACAGAAGTCACCAAATGGGGGTTTAGATATACCTGAAATTTCTGGAATTTAACCTATGATGGCTTCTATTTACAGAATACAGCAGCTGTGAGTAACTTCATGCAGTCTTCCCTTGTGCTAAATTGCTTCATCAGAAGATACTCCATAGTGACCTGTATTATTCCTCCAGATTGAAGCATTTTGTTGTGTTGCTCCTTGTTTTTAGTGCTGAGGTCGCAGTCAAAAGGTGTTGCCAATGAAGATTTGTCTGTGTAGCTAAATAAAGCGCTCATGGAGAAAGCTCTAAATGAAACAGGTCAGTTATATATGTGTACTTTTGCTCTCCTGATTTAGAAGGTAAATTCTCTGTGAAATAATACAAAGTTAAAGCTGTTGGTTTTTTTTAAGAATTATTTGTGGAAAATGCTATCTAGAATTTTAATTTTATTTCATAAAGTTGGCTAGGAACAAGCAGGACCTAAGCACACTTAAACTTGCAGAAAATACAACATGAATGAGGTAAGGCTCTGGGGTATTTTGTCTCTGGTTTCCTCCCAACTTTAGAGGTACCTAAAGCTTCCCTTTTTTTTGGGAAGGTTTAAAGTGTAGTTCCAAACTGTTTGGTAAAGGTTACCTCTTTTTTAACATACCTCTGTGTATCCCATTTCTGTTAGAGCAATTCTCTCTCGCTCTGTGTGTCTCTCAGGGAGGCTTGAGTGTTTTACAGGATCATGTGCTAAGAGATTGCAAGTGCCGGTGAATAGCTCTGTTTTTTGGAGAAGCTGGTTGGGTTGGCATTTTGCTGCCTGGAAAGGGAGGCTCAGGTGCACTTGAAGAGGTTTTTACTTTGTGACCGTTGTTTCAGACTCAGTGGTGTCTTTTCTTGAACTATATAATCGCCTGATAAAAGCAATGTTGAAAACATGTGTGGCTCAAGTTCCTGCATTTTTTTTTTAATAGAAAGAACCAATATCTTTTGTGTATATGTGTGTTTGTCCAGTATGTGCCTTACAAAGGTCTGATCCAAAAGAAGGTTCCTGTGGGGTTTGGATCAGGCCCAGTGGTATGTTAGGACAAACCATATTCTGACACATCGGAGTTAATGGAATTTACCTGGGGAAGTTTTTACACTGATTTATAGTCTCTGACCTAAACATGTTCATTTCTAGTGGGGAGGAAACTTGAGTTGCCTGTATTTTCAGGAGTACTTTATTAGTGTTAGTCTCACTCCTAATCAGACTGCTCTTTGGTGCTTTGAGAGATTCATCTTTGTGCTGACATTAAATAAACAAAACCTACCCCCAAACACAGTGTAGTATTTTGCTTTCTGGAGTCTACTCTAGATGAGGTGCCTCGATATCTGCCCTCCCAAGTGCGTAATACCAGCATGCTGTATTAGAGGATCAACCTCCCTGACCACAACTAGAACAAAACAGTACTCTGTCCTTGAATAATAAAACTGTTCTCCTGTGGCAGTAGCTTATATAAATTATGTTGCTGGGTTCTTTTTTCATCTCATCAGCGGTTTCTTCTTCTACTAACAGAATAAAGGTGAGAAAATGCTGATTCTAAATTGCAGTTGTGAATACAAAGACTTCAACTTTTTTGCAGCACTTCCTCTTATGCAGAAACCTCTCCTCGCAAAGTCAAAATTGAGGCCAAAATCTTTCAGAAAAGTGTCTTGGCCTATTGTTCAGCTCTTTTCCAGGCCAAGTAATTCTTTGCTACTGAATTATTTACTGAAGAGAAGAATCAGATTTAATCATCAGAGGAGCACTAGAATCTAACAGAACTTTGAATACATATTTAAAATGTTTAGTAGTGTGTGCTCACGTATTCACTTAAAGCCTTTAGAGACTGAGCTTTTCATTACAACTTCAAATGAGATTTACCCTCACTTTTTTAACTTTCCAGACCGTAAGGTGCTTTTCTCGGCTTTTTGTTCTGCTCTGAGTGTGGCCTCCTGTTTTGTGCTCAAGGAATCAGAAGTGAGATGTTTTTCATGGTACAAGGTTCTCTTACATGAACATGGTGTGTGTGTGTGGTATCTTGAGTTCTAATTAACACATGGCGGGGGTGGGGGGAACCCCACTGAGGGACTGCTCTTTCTGCTGAAGGCTATGGTATGGTGGTTGCAGTGTTTTTGGAATATTACCCTATTATGCTTGAGAAGCATTTAATTGCACTACACTGGATGTCTTGCTCATTAAATCTCTCTTGTAGCTATTCCAGTCCTGATGCAATCGAATCTAAACTGCACTAATCCTTCCTCATAGCTATTAGCATTTCAAAAACTTACACTTTAAATAGTTCCTTCTCCTTTCCTCCAGATTTTCAGGGTCTTCTTTTGGATTACTTCTCAGAATGAAATATTTATTAAGCTTTCTGGGAAAAATCAGTAATCATTAGTAGTGAAAATTCATTATTGATGCTGCTGTTCTCAAATGATAAACTGTTTTATGCCTGCTTTTTTTTTTTTTTTTTTTTTTTTTTTCCAAAATGGCATAATTGCAGCTGCTCACTATCAAAAATCCTGGCTCCTGACCTGGCAAGAGACTGAATTCTTTGTGCTCAGGCTTAAAAGCTGAACCTCCTGACCTGTGCCTATAAACTCACCTCTGCTCGTATCAACTAAGGCAAAACAGGTTCTTGTTTATGTTGTCTGCCCTTCACACATTTCTCCCAAGGCTACTTCAGATTGTCTGAAGCTGACTTTTCTTTTGATGGCTAGCATCTCTTTACCAACACTTCACAAAAGTATTTCCGTCCTCTGACATTGACTTTTCTCTGCCTCAGTACAGCAGTCCACGAGTCCGTGATGTGACTGAGATTGGGAGTATTAGGATTATGCTGGAGTGGAAACAGATGTGTTTGGTTTTTTATTGCTGAGATGGTGGGCAGAGCTGCACTTCCAGGAAAACTTCTAGATACCTTTCAGAGCTTTTCTGAACTGCTAACCTTGATTTCACATTCTTAACACACATTTGAAGTGCGTATGGCTAAAGGGATGCTTTTAGAGATGAAGTGATGCAAACCCAGGCCTTGCTGATGGTTAGAAACTCATTTGCCACTCAAGTGACATTTGAGAGACTTTTTCCCCAGACTGTGTGGCTCAGGGTTTACTGTGATGTGATAGGGATTAAGGCATTAATGTGTAACATCTTCTGTGTTAAAGAATAACACAGTCCTGAAATGTATTGATGTTAAATCCCTTATTTTAACAACAGCGATCCTATGCATGCAATAATATTTCAGTACAAGTTGCTGTGTTTTATTTAAATACAATAAGTAAATCCCATATAAAACTCAGTGTTCTGAATTCAAAGCATTTTATATTAGTGTCTCTAAAACACCTGGACTTCCAATGCTCCATCAGCAGCATGACCCAAGCAGGCTGCCTCTTCCTCTACACTGCAAAGGGATGAAGGAGTGAGCACAGACCTGACCCTCCTGAAACCTGCCTGTCTCTTCTGGGAGAGAAAAAAGCAGCAAAGAGGGGCATAAACCAAACCCTGGTCTTCCCTTCTGCTTTACACCCCCACGCTCCACAAATAACATCAGTTGTCTTATTGTTCCTAAATTACCTATAAAATACGCTACCCTCTAGTGGGAGGCACAGAACCCCTTTAGAAAGCACAGCCTGGAAACTATATCCTGTCTGGTTTTCATTAAAGATATGCTTTGAACTACTCCACCTTAAACCCAACCTTTTCTGTTCTGGGTGGGCTGGAGATACGTACTTGACGACTACAGTTGCTAAAACACAACATACCTTGCAGTAGTTGGGGTTCTGGTACATACAATCACTGCATCTCATCTCTCTATCTCGCCCATGGTAGGGAATTACTTGTTGAAATGAAATGTTCTCTTATGCTTTAAAATGGAACGTGGCTTTTGGGCAAAATCATGGTTAATTTTTTTGAGAAAGAGCTCATTAGAGTAGCTAAACTTTCAATAAGGAATGTGATGTGAGGTTTGCTATCTGTACAGGGTACTTGTATTCCAGATCCTTGCTCCGTCTTGATGTTTGCTACCTGGCTGACTTTAAATAATTGGGGTTTTTTGGTTTTGGGTGGTTTGGTGGTTTGTTTTTTTTAAATTCATGAGAGCCAGAGGGTTGGTTGGAACCCGGAGGTCTCTGTGCACCTTCTCTTCTTCAGTGAGGGGATAAGACATCCCTTAGTAATTACGTCTGAAATTGCAAAAGACCGAAGCCTTTATCTCTCGTTAATGTCCAGATCTGTTTTGGCCTCTCCTCTCATTTTATCTATATTTAATTAGGATTTTAGAGAAAATACAGCTTTGCAGCTGTAGTAATCATGCTGGAATAATTCCTCGCTCTTGCCATGAAATTTTGCTGCTCCTTGTTGAGGAACAGTTCTTTCCAAACTGCTGCGGTAGGTCTCCTCTTCCCCTGGGCAAATAAATATCTCTGAAACCTCTTTTCATGCCAAGTATGTGCAAAATCTGCGAAGAGTTAAGTTAAATTCGTAGCCACAAGAAACTCCTTGCATTTGTTATGCTCCTCACAGCTAGCCCTGGCTCATTGGCAAGTCTAATTGGCGCTGTGAGCCCGGCCGGGTCCTTCCGCCCACACCGGGAGGCTTCAGCCAGCCACGGCGTTCAAGGAGCCGGCGCTGCGTAGCTGCTATCTCCGCTTGTTGAGTTGACACGAGACAAGTTATTACCATATAAATGAGATAAGGTCTTAGATAATTG
Organism: Arenaria interpres; assembly: GCA_013399435.1. Lineage (NCBI taxonomy): Eukaryota > Metazoa > Chordata > Aves > Charadriiformes > Scolopacidae > Arenaria > Arenaria interpres. Next base: position 340,992 of record VXAK01003938.1, on the reverse strand, counting down.
CAGGCTGAAAGTATAACTGGACTGGACTGCTTGTGGCTGGAAATCTTAAGTGTACCTTTCTGTCTTAATTTTTTTCTTTTCTTTTAAGGTCTGTATATTTTTTTCCTTCCATCCATTAGCCTACTTTATAAATGATAAAAAGAGCCCTTATGTTTTCCTTCAGGCTACCAGCTATGAATCAAATTCTTTGGAGCTGGAACTTTCCTGATGCCTTTCGCTTCTCCTCTGCTGGTTATTATGAAACCTGTATGCAGAGGTAATAAAATTGCTTTGAGGAAAATATGAATGTCAATGGCTTTGACCAAAATAATCCAGTGCGTTCACTTTATTCCATTTTCTTTAGAAAAAGTCAAAGACAATATCTTTGGGTGGTTCAGTCATTGTCCCTGTGTGGCCTGGCCATACACAAAGGTGGGTGGCTGAATTCAGCAGAAGATACTTTTTGCTCTAGGTTGGCATCTTTATTTTCTGTTCCCAGTCGTCTGACTGCAGTGTGGTGTGTAAGTAACTGAGGGAAAAGTGCTATTCTGCTTCATTTATCAATATGTTCATCTTCTCCCTCCCATATAGGACAGAAAATCCCAAGAAAACCTGGAAATATTTGCAAGTATCTCACCAATGCGTGCTGGAATCTTAAAGATCACTTGTAGTAGCTAAAAATAATAACTTTTTTTTCAAATGGCAATCGTCAAATGGCCTGTTCTTGCAAAGGAGAAACATCTGGTGAGACAGCCAAGCAGTGAGCACTGAATCTCTCATTTGTTCTGGGGATTAAACTCGCATGTCAAAGTCAGGTCTTGCACACTAAGCTTGGATGATATTCAGTCTTTCAGAGAAGACTAGGATGGCTACTGTGTGCTTATACCCAGGAAATGATTCCTGCAGCAGGGCTTGTGCTGGATGAATTGTGGGAGGCTCAACTCATGAGCCAAAGGGAACTTGCCAACAGCGCGCAGGAGCTAAGTTTTTATTTTCAATAGCAGCGATGTGAAGCCTAAAACTATCTCAGGCTTACAAGCTGCTTGTGGTTGTAAGGTATTTTTGTGTGTGGTCTAGCTGAAGATTTAAGCAGCAAAAGATGAGTTTCCTGAAAGAATTGTGAAGCTGTGGAGTATTCTTTTTGAGGAAGATTTTGGGAACTCCTCAAGTCTGCAATAGGTACGTAGTGCATCCAGAGGGACTCAGCACTGCATCTGCTGGCTCTGCTGTACTAAGTATGTTCTTGCCAAAGGTAAGATCAGGGCCACTAGGAGCGGGAGGGCTTTTCTACTTATCAAAGCCAGGGTCCTGCTGCTGGAGGCAGCTGTCATTCATATTGCAAAAGTATCTTTGCCTTAAAGTTAGCTACTGAAAATTTTTCCTCCTATGGATGCGATGATGTCCAGGGGATATTGAAACATAAACAGAGAGATGGCATGAGAAGAAACATCAAACAATAGAGGCAGAGTGAAAGAATAATGAATGCTAAGATTAATATTTCAGCAGTCTATTTAAAACCGTGTTATTACAGTGCTTGAGGTGTTAAACTTGCTGGGCTGACTAGTGTGGGAAATTGGTTTATTTTAAACATTGTGGAGTCTTGAAGAACTTGCAGAAGTTTGCAACCAAGCTAATGCATTATGCATCTGAGTTAGACAGAAAAAAATGTAAATCCTACATACAATAAAAATTGATGGGGGTGTAGAAATGCTTGGAGTTTAAAATACGAAGAGCATCCAAGGAGATGAAATTGTGCAAAGAAAGAACAACGAAGCCAAAGGAAACTTTACAAATAAGAACAACTGGGAATTTTATCACAAGATTAGTGAAGGATATCTAGGATGCATTTTTACCACTAGTTAAAGTTAATCTGCAAGGTAACAGCTAAATTGTCAACTTGCAGGAAGCCAGAAACGTAGTCAGTGGCTGGGTGATTCCAGTCCATGTTATTGGTAAACAGTGAAGTATATATTGTGGCTCCTGAAGAGGAGCCTGAGTGCTAATATCCTCTGTACAAGATCGCCAGCTGTGGAAGAGAATGGGCTTCTGGAGGTAGGAGCTATGGTCTGCCCCACACCCCAACAGAAACAGCTTTCCCATCTTCCCCGTTCCCAATGTGAGAGAACATAGTTATTAAAATGCATTCTGACCTGCCTTCTTAAAGAGCTTATTTTATACTTTGGTGAGAGCTCATGCAGTGATCTGATGTATTCATTAAACGTGGGAAACATATGGTGTTAGAAATAACCTCTTGCTGTTGGTACAAACTGCTTCTTGGTGCTGAACAAAAAGGGGCTTATCTCCATCTTATTTAAGATTTGGTATGAGGGAACAGTATGATTTCACTTCTCTAGGCTCCTTTAACTGTTGCGTGAGTGTGTGTAGTGCTTTATGACTTATTGTGTGACTCCACAACAGGAAAAACTTGGGCTCTAATCTCTTCATTCCTTGCTCTCTTCCCTCCCTCCTCTCCATTTTCCCCCTCTGCCAAAAAAAAAAGAATAAAACAATGTTTCCTCTTCCAGTTAAACACAACAGCATCCCCAAAGTCATAGACTAAAAGCGACTCAATGAACCGATAAAACCTACACGGTATGAAACATAGTGTATAGCACATGCTTAGAAGAAACTTTTGCCTTGCAAAAGTCTTTTAATTTTAACCTATTTGCAATAAAGGTTTAAATTCGATTGCCAGGTATCAGAGCTGAAAAGAAATGGGGGAAAAAAAAATCACCCATATTATATTATTGAATACCACAAATGTGTCTGATGTTAAGGAATCTTTCAGCGAAGCAGAGCATGTATGCTGTAAGACTTTAGGTAACTATGTTTTAATACCCTCTCAGTGTAAATAATACAGTGAATCCCATACGAGACATGGCGTTGGTGTCACTGAACGTTTTCCTTCTAACCTCCTTGTTGGTATCTCTGGAGCAGGGAAGAGGATGTGGGGGGGAAAGAAGCAAAAGAATAATGTTGGCTATGAAGCAAAGCATTGGGGCTCTCTGCAAGGACTGAGTTCAGCTCGGAAGGATTAAACCACCTCTGCCTGTCCTCCTCCCAGCACCCGTGGCAGATGTTTTCTCCTGCAGTGCTGGTTCCTGGAGCCCTGCTGCAGCTCAAATCTGCAAGGGAGCACTGTGGTGGCAGCACACAGAGCCCCCAGTAGGCCTCCCCCACAAAGACAGCTGCTGCCTTTTATTTTGCAAGTTCCCACCCTGCTGAGAAATGGCGCAGGCAGCCAAAAACGGAGCCTTCTTGGGTTAGCACTGCGTTGGAATGGCTGTTGCTTGGGCTCTGTGTGCATGACAGAGATTTCTCAAGCAGAGCTGGAAACAGTTGCAGTCTCAGTCATGATGTGCTATAATGAAGGGTCTCCAGGTTTTCCAGTTGCCACGTCTGTTCCTCTACTGGCCAGATGGCCCATTTGAAACCATCTCCTCTGAGTTATACTGCCTTACTGTCAGCGCTTGCTTTGTGTCTGAACTTCTTAAATACAGCCCTAGAGTCATATCCAGCCTTTATATTCTGAACACAGCGCAGTTATTATTCACCTTGCAGTTAATTTCTGATACAGGATATTTTCAGAGTGTGAATCTTTTTTGAGTCTTCCTTATGGAATTCTTCAAAGCTTTTCTTTCCAGTCTCTTTTTCTTTCTTTTTCAGGGAACTTTGTTTCACAAATTAGTTAGGATCTGGTTGTGGAAAAAAACATTAGCAGCTATAACTACTGTGCTACTAAAGTCTTTGTAACCTAATTAAAAGCAAGCTCCGACTGGAGCCTGTTTGGGTTGAGCACCCCTGTGTAATCTCACAGCAAAGCAACTGCTCTGTTAATGAGTGACCGGAGTGTCACTCTGAGCAGGACTTGTTTCAGCGCCACAGTGGATCAGGTTGTTCTGTGTTTGATCAGCCCACATAAAGCCAACGTGGGGTTTGCAGTCGTGATGGGCTGGTATGCGGGTGGGACTGCTCTCCTCCCTGGGCCAGGCTGGACCACAGGGGAGCTCCTTCCCTCTGCGTCTATCTGAGTCTCCTCTTGGAACCGCAGTGATCACCAGAAGAGGTGATCACACCATCTCTCTTCCTGACTTATGGGTAGGACATGGCAAGGGCATGCACCTGGAAACCAGGTCATCAGGATAAACCTGTCTCATGCTGAAGCTATGGCTTAAGTCAAATAACGTTTTCTTTGTGTCTTGTTAGAATAGAGGGTGAACATGCATTAGTGTTTGGATTGCACAAGTACCTAATTCTGGAAGTTACATACCTCAAAGGTATTTAAGAGGGCTGCAGTGTTTGTAAGTCTCTCTTTTTTGCCTTTAGCCCTCTTTTTGCCAAACTTGTGCTCTTTGGTGCAATGATCCAAAAACTTGGGATGACGTGTATGTCTGGAACAGAGCAGCATGTAGCTTTTGACTGTTCCTCTGATGTGTTGTCACCTGCAGAAATTGCAGCCTGGATTATGACAGCGGGGAAACGGCAGAGTGTGACAGGTGTAATCTCGGTATTTGCAAAGAAATCTACATTGTAATTTAAATTGAGCCAGGAATCCCGTTTTTCCAGCCCTTTATGCAATCCCTATTCCCACCTGAAGAGCTCCAGGTCTAAAAATAGCGGAGAGGTGATTGTCAGTGTGGGGTTACATAGTGACTTTAATAATAAAAATATACCCAGGGTGGTTGTGAGCATTTCTGAAAATGCCTGACGTGTATTTTCTTAAATGCCTGTTTACCCCTTGTGCGATTTGGGATTTCTCCTATGGCAGGTCACTGAGCTGAGTGTCTGGGGGCCTGGGTTGAAATTTAAAGGGGAAAGAGGTGGAGCAGTGAAAATGCCCAGGTAGTTTTGCTGGGTGGAAAGTTGTTACCTACATGTGTACGGGTTGCAGCATTTTACATAGCCAGTAATAGATGGTCCATCTCAAACTGCTTATCAGTATGTCCTTTCTGTCCATGTACGTCAGAGCCTGTGGTTTTAATATTTGGGTTCTAGGTTCCTGAGCCTGCTCTGTGTAGATTATCGTGCAGTACTTGATACTTTCTGCACCATCTACATTCACTTTGATGTTTCAGGTCAGGAAGTCATCCAGGATAATTTTTTCCCTTGTCTATGAACTTTTTTGCCTCAAATGAGTGTGATGCTTTAAAAAAAGGAGGCTTAAGTAGAACTTGTGACAAAGCGGCAAATATTTTGTTAGAGGTTGCAGGACTAGGCTGTTCCAAGTCCTAAACATAGGCTATAGCAGGCAACAAGCACATACCACTTATGCTTGCAGCAGGATTATATCTAAAACAAATGCACTGAAATTAAATAACATAAAAGTAATGAAATGTTCTTCATTCCCCAAATTTTTCAAATATATCTGATGTTTATATTGTGATGCTTTATTTTGACAAAAAAAAAAGCTTATGAAATATTTGGATCATGAAAGACTACTTAAAAAGTAGTAGCCAGCTGTAACTTTATGTATCAGTAAATACTTAGGCTTTTAAGAGACCTCGAGAGCTATTGTTGGCTATGAAAACATCAGTTGCTGTCCATAAGAACAATATTGGAAACACTGATTCAGTAAAATGTGAAACATAAACCCCTCAGAGTAATAAACAACACAATAAAAACTGTCAGTGTCGTAATTGTTTAAAAGGTGCCTGCAAACCTGAAGCTGAGACCATGTAGTTAGAATAACGACTGAAGATGTGAGAAATTTATGCTCCTTGCCTGTGGATTTTCTGTGACCTGTGATCTGTCTGTGTAGCTCGGCTCCCTGAACGCTGGCGCAGATTTCCAGCTGAACTGCCGCTTCCCGAGGTTGCCATCTGTCAACCCAGTGCGTGCGTGCTTTTTACTTCACACTTGCAAGAGGTTAAAAGTATTGGCTTCAATTAAAAAGATGAGGCTTTACGTATCTCTTTTATTTTGCATTTGTGACAGGTGGTGACAGTGGATGTGGCTTCACTGGCAAATACGACCTTGTGAAGTAACAGTAACCTGACTGGGTCCCAAAATGGGGACAATATTCCTTCCCCCCTTGGTACTGCAGAGCCCTCGCGTTCTGCAACGGGAGCCATATTATACCAGAAACAAGTGGTTTTGGGTGGTTCTGGATAAAGGTTTATTTTCCCATTGAAGTAGTACTTAGTCATGCGAAATATTTTTTCTAGCTTGAGTTGGGCTTGCTATTAGTCACTGCTCCATGCAGTTCACTGGCTTTATGCCTGTGGCCACATCTCCCTGACTGGAGGCAAAGCGCGCCGCTGCGGCGTCTGGGGAAGCTCTCCATCAGCCCCTCTCTCTGCAGGGGTGATGTTCCCACTCAGCTTCCGCTGCTTGCTCTCTGCCGGTCGTACCACATGTGAGATGAAGCCACAGTTGTCAACAAGTTATTGAAGAGGAACTGCCTTGAAAGTCAGACTTGGGATTAAATTATGTGCATAGGTGCAGGAGCTGCTGGGGAAAAAAAAAAATATGCCTCTAACAGAGATGTAGCTGGGTTTGATTGGAGTAAAGACCTCCCAACAACTCAAGTCACCTGTTCTCTTACCTTGTCACGGCTTATTCATTGACTGGCAAAGATGTATTAAAGCATTTAATACATTCTTTCTCTAGCCATGGATGATAGCTGGAAAAATTTTAAATCCTGTTTGCCTTGACACTTTCCCCAAACAGTTTTTGATGTTAAAATTTCCATGGAAATTGTAATAACTAAAAATACCACAGGAGTTCACTTATATTTTAGAATTTAATTTGTAGTCAATGACAAGCAACTAAGCAGATTTTGTTGTGCAGGAACAATGTGGACAAAAGCAAATTTTTAATCTCCGTTTTAGGACTCGGTGGGTGCAGGTTAAGGCTGTGTTGATCCTTTCACATTTTTTGTGTATTCCCAATTCACTATCACTTAAAGGTGTCTATTAGAAGTGCGAATCTTGGCCTCTGTTAAACATAAGCAGTAGTAAACCACACTTCCATCAAAATAAAAAATAATTCAACGATTTCTGCTGATAACCTCTGCCAAGACAGACATGGCAACTGTAAGGAGGCTTCTACCAGTTGTTCAAGCATCCTGAGAACTTTTGTTCCCTCTCAGGTTGGTAGACCTTAATATTGTCCCTCGTCCTTGGGGGCAGAGCTCAGGCAAAGCTGCTGCTGTCAGCAACAGCAGTTTTCTTAGTCTCCTGTCATATCTGGATCTGAGAGTGCAGTGGGTTGCTCTAGGCTTGTCTAGTAGGTGAATGCATTCCAAGTACCCTTACATGAGACACCTTTCAGCTCCTTGCTCTGATGTGTGAGCTGTGCCAGCGAGCATCACTGCAAAGAATGGCTTTGCAGCTTCTCTCCTCCAGTTGGAAAGATATGCTGTCTTGTATGTGGAGTGTGGGTATGAAAGCAACCAGTGCGATGTTCAGAGCCATGTTCAAACCTGATGATTCAGGCTTAAAGCAAGCGCAGGAATCCCCTTGCCAGGTTCCCCCAGGGGAGGGGAACCTGTGTGAGAGAGGGCCCAAGGGATGTGGTGGAGAAGGGGACAAGGGAAAAGACAGGCAGGGCTGGTGGGCTGGAAACCTGTGTTTTAGGTATGTTGTTGTATTGTGCTTGAGAAGCAATTCTGCATGGCTAAAAGGTTAGTTGTTTTAACATATACCAGTAGTGGCCAGTGTTGTGATGCAAATGTTACAGCCTAAAAGAAAATGGAGATAGGATGCTTTCTGCACAACTCTTGTGTTGAGGAGGCCCTTTGAGAACTTATTCCCTGCCGCAGAGCTGTGCCGCTCCTGGTGCTGCCAGCCACTTGCTGGGAGGCAGAGCAGAGGTTGCTCATGAACCAGGAGTGGTCTGTGGGGCCAAAGAGGCTCCTGTCACCAGGCTGATGGCAATGTGCATTGGGCATCACCACCTGGCAAGAATCGGCAACCTAAACCTGTGAGTTCAGTGATATTCTAAGAGGGGTAAAATGAAACTGGTGGACCTAGTAAAATTAACTATCTAGATTAAAGAGTTGTAATATTATATATATTTATTTATTTATTAAATATTGGTTGGCAAACTGAATTACTTGTCCTTTGAAAGCCGGATTTGTAGATAGGGGGCTTCAGGTAGTGTTTTAGAAGCAGCCCAATTTCTAATTCCCCCCCAAGACAAGTCCCAGTGGAGGGATTAGATGTGGCTGAATAAGAGGGCTCTAAACACATGTGAATTTGTAGGGTATCCTGCTGCAAGTAAATTTTTGTTGGTAGTGAAGAGATTAAAGAAAAACAATCCTACTTAACTTTTAATTATTTTTTTTAAATGAACTAAAAGTGTTGCTGGTAGAGAACCGTGGTGTGTTTTGCTGGAGACTTCCCTTTTCCTTGAACACTGAAACTAAGAAAAAAACCCCAGCCATTTATGGGTGGACTGTGCATTTTGCTCTTTTCTAGGAAATCTAGCTCTGTGGGCTGAGAAGTAGCTCTCTCCTGTTGCTAGCAGTCTCACTAGCTGGTTACGATTTCAGCAGTGAGTTACTGTGACAGCGGGTCAGGCGATGGTCAGGGATGCTCAGCGCTCTGTCTGCAGGACCCTGTTTCAGAGAGAAGTGCACGGAGAGCTCGAGGTTATGCAAAGTCTGAACTGGGAACAGCTCTTTCACTGCTCCGTGCTCTCCATCTGGTCTGGTGGTGTGAAGTGTGTGCTTTGGGTGAAATTGGTATTGGGAGAGGCAGGAGGAGGTAGCATTCACCCACCCACCCATCAGTGAAATAGCACAAAATGCAGATCTGAAAATGCAACAGGCATCTACATGGTCTCCTTCATGTTTGTTTGGAGAGTATAGATTGATTTTTTTGAAAGGGTCTTTGTCAGGTTCAAGTAGTGGTGTGGATGCAAACACAAGCAGTAGTTTTGAGTCCTGCATATCATCCTGAAACGGCACCAATTTGCTGCAACATTTGCCGCACAAACAATAGCGGACATACATCCTTAAGTTCAAATATCAGCCTGAAGTCCAAAGCACCCATCCATCTCTCTTCCAAAATACTCACTAGGTGTAGAGTTCAGGAGAAGGAGAAAGCATCAGTCTGGACTCGATATGCTTTTCTGAGTTTCCACTGCTGTCGATTGCTTTCCCCAGCAATGGATCGTCTCGGGGCTCCTTGACTCCCGTGAACACGTAGTATGGGGCCTGCTGCGATGCAAAGGTCCAGGCAATTGGCACTGAGCCAGGGCTTTTCCTCACGAAAGCTGTTATGATCCTGCCCTTTGTCATGGGGACACCACTTATTTTCTTTGGATAGAATTTTGGGCAACATGCAATGTAAGCAGGTATAGCTTTAGATGGTTTAAATTTAAAACAAACTGATCAGAAAGCTACTTTCACTGGCTCTGCTCAGCAGGTTAAAGAGTTATTTATTTTTCCATAACACAAGCACTGGGCAAAAACTTGCTGTGATTGCGACTCAAAATCTGGAGACTAAACAGTTACTTCAGTAAAGATTTCAATGTGGCATTTGACGCCCCGCAAACTGCCCAGCATATATAATCCTATTAACTGAAGTGGAGAGATGAGATCCTTTTATGTTTAGAATCAACAAACACTGCACACTAAACCCCGCTTATCTCAGACAGCAAACTAAATAGGCACTGAGAACTCGGTCTGATGGTTGGCTACTTGACTCACCAAAGTAAATACAGATAATACCCCATGTTCTGAAAATGCCAGAGTGAAATCCTGCTGCTGCTTTTTCCAGAGTATCTCTAAGATCTGTTTGTTTGTTTGTTTGTTTTTCCTTGCATAACTCTGGGCTTTCTTGTTTTTGCTCTCTTCTCATTAAAATTTTCTTCATGTCACAGTATTAGCAGCCTTATCCTATTTGCTACATTCATGCAAAAACTTCTACTTCTTCTATAGTTTTCCATCTCTTGAGTGAAATGGAGATCCTACACTGGGGTGAGCTCTGACATGCTCCAGAAAATAATACTTCTTTCAAAAATACTGTAATAAACAAATACCAGCAAAATTACAATATCAAGCATACAGAACTTGGGGAATAACAACTGAGTGTCCCATGCAAGCTTTCTTCTGTGCTCACATGGTACTTTTTTTTAAAAAAACAAACTTGCTAATACACATATAATAAGGATTTTCATGCATAATTTCCTAAGCATTTCAAAATTATGTTTATTTTAACTATATGATTATCTTCCATTTTGACTAAGGACATAACTGATAACAATGCAAAGTTGTCTGTATGTGGGGAAAAGCCCGAGAAGGAGATGGCGCATCTTTCTGTCAGTTGTTGATTCCAATCTTATCTTGCTTCTATACCAATCCAGAGCTTCTAAATCTTCTTTTGGGATGCATTCTATGCAACCGTTCCCCTGCCTCCATACAGTTCCTGGTCTTCTTGTTCGACAACTGATATTTGTAAGTTTCAGAAATTAAAAGAGCCTTTGGACTCATCTATTTTAGCAATGTCATCCTACTGTGAAGGGCAAATACTTGTAGAAATCATTCTTAACTAGTGTCACCTGTTCTACTTTAAGAGAACTTCAACCCAAATCAATCAAAGTAAAGCAAATATTATAAGTAATTTGGGTGATATACTTGGTAGTTATATTAATGTCAAATGGTACCTACATCATTAGAGAATATGTTGAGAGACTTAGAATCGTAGTTCAGGTTGGAAGGGACCTCCAGAGGTCATCTACTTCAACCCTCTCCTCAAAACAGGGCTAACTAGATTAGGCTGTCCAAAGCTATGTCCAGTCACCATCCTGAGTGTAGTGAAGCCCATGGAACATCTGGGACACCCCAGGCCTGCTGGGGAGTTACCTGTGTCTGTTTGCTTTAATGGCGTGAAACAGGATGCCTGAAGGAGCTCCTGGCTAGATAAAGGGATAAAACACAGTTAAGTATAGGAAAGATTACACTGCAGTTTGTTCTCAAAGGAAAAGACAAGAATAAACCCTGAACAAATGAAAAAAATGGGGATGGAAAACAGGGGGGTGTTGACAGATGCCGTGAGTTTTCAAGTGCTGAGCTGGCAGAATGCAAAAGTGAAGTCCGTAGGTTACAAATTTTTGCCAAGGAATTTCAGTCTTCCTAGAAAACTTGCCTCTGAGCTGCTACTGTGAGCTGTGGGCATTTATTCTGGAGAGAACCCACAGTGTTTCTAATGCGTTTTGTTGCATGTGGTGTGCATCTCCCGTGGTGTGATGTAATGTAACATGGCATGTGGTGTTATAAATAGAATGATGAGATCCTGCAAAAACCTGCCTGGCAGGCAAACTCACTGTCTCTCCTTTTGAAAGGCTTCCTGAGCTCTCTGCTACGCTCCCTTCTTTTGTTAGAAGGTGCCTTCCACCCTAGCACCTTCCTGCTCAGGCTCCCGGGGAGCGGCTGGGATGGAATGGCTTTTTCTTCCAAATTCCTTTTGCTTGTCAGTGGCACAGCAGAGACTTCATGGGGGCAGTGTCTTGCTGCTCTCAGTTCCTGTCTCTCCTTTCATCTGTGTCTACACACGTCTAATTTACTCAGTGCTATGGGCAAGATGCTAATTTTAGCAACCTTGTGTAATTACTCTGAAGTCACTGGGGTTAATGCATGTGTACAGTATAGCTCCAATCAGAATCTGGCCTTATGTTGTCTTAATATTTATGGCTTTTTTTTTTTCTTTGTTTCCCCTGCCAGTAAATTCAATCTCTGTGGCCTTAACACCAATGCTACTGTTAGAACGATATTCAGACAATGTTTTAAAATAGGCTATGGAGTCAGAGTTACCGATGTGACAACATGGGAGCAATTCCCTGGGCTTTCTGGCAGTGATGCTGGACTGCAATTTTATGGTCCCCGACTTTCTCTGTGCTCTCTGGAACAGTGCTGGGTTACTATATTTATACCTATCAGTTAAGAATACTGCTTTACCAGCATTTATTTCTAGAACTGTTTGGGTTTCCAGGCAGGCTTCTCCTCTGAGTGCCTAACCAAGAATAGTTCCTTTTAGCTGCATCTTGTATAAGAGTTGAAGGTCGTCTCAATTTCTTGCTAATAGTCAGTAATCTGAAGCATCAGCTGTAAAACTGGATTTATCAGGAATCCCTCTTATGTGTTTCACGTTCTAGGGTGTGACAAAATATACAGAAAGGGACTTAAATTTCTTTTTCGCTAACAATTTATGGTTGTTTTGTCTTCACTTTTCTTATAGACTAAAACAATATACTTCTGAAACTGTGTTGAAAGAAGCATTAATGAACAACACTGATTTACCTGTGTTGGCTCAAATACTTTGATAAATCTGTGAAGATACTGTACACTATATGCCTGAAACTTTGACATACTGTGATTTACTGTTGCAAAATTTGTTACTTCTGTTGAATAAAACCCAAACGTCTCACGGTACCTCTTCCTGAAGTTTTGAGACACCATTTGGCAAGTACATACAAGAAGAAAGCAGTTTGGTGGCATTCATTTTCCTTGGGTTGAGCCACCCAGGAGAAGTGTGCATGCAGAAGTGACTGAGATATTTTACAGGGCAGAGGTTGCATCAGGCTTCATGTATTTCCTGAAGGGTGATGATGAACAACCAAATGTAGCCAACAAATAATTGGCTTGTTTAATCACTTCCCTCTCATAGGGAGTCCAAACATAAGAAAACATTAACAGAGAAAATTTTAACATGCACACTGCATTGAGTTGAAACTCCACGCATTGTGTTTGGCTCAGTGACTTAAGCAAAAACAAAACAGATTCAGCCTAAAGCAACAGAGCTCTTGTTAAATTTCACAACTCATGAAACATTTGAAATGCTATAGTGTTACAAATTAAAAGCACGTTTATATGCATGATTGGATGCATATCAGGGGATAGTTTTTAGTAAAGTCTTTCTTTTTTCTTCGTGCTTAATCTTTCCAGCTACACTGAAATATGATCCTTTATTAAACTTTATCTTGTGTTGTGTCACCCTGCCTCAAGGTTTGCATATCTTGCATCCCCATTTGAATCTGCTGCACAGAGTGTTATTTTCTTTCTGGTTACTTTAAGAGATGTTCTTTGCATCCAAATTTTTTCCCCCTCTCTTAATTTATTCTCCTCCAGCTGCAAGGATTTATTTTTATCTGCAGGACAAAAAAGCAGTCGGACTAAGTAATGAAAGCAAATGTTGCTCTTTTCATCATGGAACATTTTTCTTCTACATCTAAACATGTGCTCCTCATCAAAAACAAACAGATCTTGTATGGGCTGCATTTCAAAGAATGTACAACAAATTCTGGACTTCTGCAGCTATTTAATTGATAGCCAGGATTTAAGATAACTACAGTGCCCTCCTTTACTGCTTGAGGAGCAGAACCAAATGCTGCAATCCAGGAGAATAGACTTGAAACATTTTAAGTCTTAAATTTCCCTCATTTGAAATGAAAATACATAATAAACTGTAGAATTACTGGAAGGAACTGTAGTTGCTTGTAAAACCTTAAAATCCTCTTTTAGTCACTGTGGTATCTTGTCTCTCATTGCTGATGGATAAGCATGAGGGTTTGCATGAGTGGATGCTGTGGGATTTTGGAATCCTTAATGTTTATTTAAATTGCATTTTAAATGTGTAACCATATTGAAGCCTGGATTCAGCATTGTGGCAGAATCTGAAATTAAGCATGGCTTTAATGACCTCCTGGTGTTAAGGAATTATTCCTAGAGAAATTTGAATAAGTTCTGTAAAATTATCCAAGGCTTATTTTTGTTAATTGCTTTGTGATGGGACATACAGATCAGCAGAAACACTTTATAGAAAGGTGAGGAGAAACTAGTTCCCCCTGAACTCCTCACCTTTGACTGATGAGTCCATTGGCAGGAGGTGTCTGAAGTGTCTTAAGGGGTCTCATCAACTCCGTCACCACTTGCCTTTAATTACGCAAGAAGTTGGTATTGGAAAGAAAAGAAGATGCGTCTGCAGCTGGCGAAATGTTTTTACATCAGCCAGCTATCTAGTAGAATATTGTTCAAAACAAATCCTAATGAAACAGATTTTGCATCTTTTAAAGCAAACAAACAAAAAAAACCCACCATCCCACACAACATTTTTCTGGTGCATTCATAGATTTGTTCTTCCATGAGACTCACGAGGGATTCCCTTTTACTGAGGACCTAAGATTAGGAGCTTCACAGCACATGGGGTTTTGTGGCAAAAAGCAAGTTATTCCTTATGCTACATTTTCTCACGTCTACCATTGTCTGGCTGCAGCATGAGCCATCGTTTCCTGCAGTGAAGGGGCTCAATAACCCCTTTGTGAATGCTGAAGAACTGTGGGTGAATATAGGGAAGGAATTAACTTCAAATCAAATGGTGCGTTTATGTTGTCAGACACCTCAATGCACAGAGAGTTTCCTACTGGAAAAACAACTATGTAGTCAGGAAAAGTAAACAAAGGAGCTCAAGGACACCGGTATGTAGTAACCGTTTTACAGTTTTGCCTCTGAGCTGCTGAGATACCAGAGGTTCTGATCTACAAAGGAAAGTGGGATAGAAGACCCCAAAACAGGAAATATAATGTCATCTGGTCACACAGTGACAACAGCAGTGGCAAGTGCTGTAGGGACTCAGTATACCCATGTTTCAGTGATGGTCTCTGAAATGTCAAGCCTGACTGACTGCCTCTGTCTTCGTGGTGACTTGGCTATGTAGGCTTTGGGTGTAGGTTGTTTTGGTTTGTGTTTTTTTTCTTCCTCTATTAATAAAGCTTTAAAAAGGGAGTAAGGTGGGGAAAAAAAGCCTCCATACGTGATCGTGCAGTGAATGGTAAGGACACATCCCACAGTTCACTACAGCAAATGTGGTCAGCATCCTTAAAATAACTGGTGAAACAAAAGGTTTTCTCTTTGTTAAACCACAGTGCACATCACAGCTGCGCAATGAAATTCATCCCTCATGAAGCTTGTTTGAGAGCTGCATTCTGGAATTTGTGTGCAATTTTTCCACAGTTGTCTTTGAGCTTAATATTCTCCCAATGCAGCTGAATTAAAGGCCCAGTAGACTTTCCTTTGCCCGTGTATATCTTGAATATTGGAACAGCTGAGAGATGAGTTTAGATATCTTTCTGTTTGTAAGCAACGAGATGAACTGAAGGGGAGTTTGCCTCTGCTCCAACCTGTTCTGCACATGCCAAGCTTGTCCCTGGTGGAAGCCAGTCTCTGAGTATCTCTGCACAACTGTTGTAACCAGACAAGCTTTGTTCAAAATAACTCTGAAGTCAGAATAATCTTTCTATCAAGATTATTGGGTGCAATTGAATGAAACATAAATTAGTTTCTTTTTTTTTTTAATACTCACTTGAATTTCTAAAGCTCGTTACTAAATGAGAAGCAGGTTTATTATCCTACAGATTCCTGATGGAAATAATTAGCTTCTCTCACCACTGAGAATCAACACAATAAGCTATTCTTGAGACATATCCTGCCAAAGATAGGTGTTTAAGAGTGTTCTTTCTGTGAGTAATTGTTTTCTGAGTTATCTGGAGAGAGAAATAGATTTACATCCCAGAAACAATTGCAGAGTGCTAAAATTGGCCACTTTCACAGAAGCCAATTAATTTTTTTTTCCCTGTTTTCTACCTAAGAGTTCAATTTTGATATGGAAACTATCTTGAGTTACAGTGATATGGGGTCAAACTTATCAGAATATATTTTCTGGTCATTCATCATTGTGCTGCGTGGGTCTTGACTTCATTCCCCCCTGCCCCTCTCTCAGTCAAAACATGTCCTGCCTACATATTTTCTTAGGCTTTGGGTTGTTTTTTTCTTTTCGTTTTATTGTTTTAGGGTTTTTTTGTTGTTGTTCTTATTGTCAAACAAGGTTCAGATCTTTAATCTTCCCTGGTTTATATCTTTGAGTATGATTCCTCTGTGTCTGGTGGTTCTGCTCAAGGGTGTTGGGGTTTGGATGGTAATCTAGGCATTATGGTTTACATTTGAACAGAAATGTTCAATACATTTGAACACACTAGCCTGTGGGAGGATGATGGCTGATCCTCTGGATAGTAGTGCCTGCTCCTGTGTCATGAAAGGGGCTGGTTCCTGTGCTCATGAACAGTAACATTAGGACTGTGCTCCCTGCGGGGTCCTCAATTCCTTTGCCGGTTTTAAGTATGGGAGAGTGATCTGAGCTGCTGAGTGAATATCATCAATGTTTTGTTTAAACGGAGATCATACAACCACTGGGATAAATGCAATGTTCCTTTTGTGTCCCTAAGTCCATAAGATGTAAAAGCTTTTTGCTTTGATCTGCACATACAGCAACTTGGAATAGAATGGTTAATGCCTTATTGCTGCTCAGAATTATAAAACCACGTACAATAAAAGTTCAAATGGCTTCTTCATCCATTATGTACAAAGACAACTCAGAACACAAACAAGTTTCCAAGCTTCATTCACAAGAGACCAAGGAGTGGTCAAAAACAGTAGTGAAGGAGAACAGAATTTATTTAGAGTCTTAAACTCTAGATGAACCTATCTGGACAACCCCAGCAAAGGCAAAATGAAGCATTAACTTCAAGGATGGGGGCAGGTGGGTGAAGCTAGAGATAAAGTTGTTAAAATAGCATTAATAAGGTTGAGGTACTCTGTCAACATTTCCTGCTCCTCTATGTGTAACTATGTGCTGTTGACAGATGCAATTCTTTAAAAAAATAAAGACACAAATGCCCATAAATGTAAGTGCCAGATAATGATTTGCACTTGGGTTTTTTGTGTCACTTTTTCTGTTCTCAGTAAATACTTTTCTCTTGAAATGTTTATTGTGGCAGTTAATAATTTAAAGATAGCTAAGGACTTCACTCAAGACTGATGTTATGTTAGCCAGTGCAGCAATATAGAACAGACAATGATCTTGACTGAGTTTGCTTTCTGAAGAGTCAAGGCAGACTAATAAAAACAGGCAACAAATAGAAAAATGGAACAAATGAATTTCTATTTGAAGCACAGCCTGTGCCAGGAAAAGAATAAAGTGTTCTTCTGAAGTATTTGTTTCCTTCTTCAGCTAAGGGAATAGCCTTCATATGTGCAACAGCCAGGGATTTTCTTCTAGATATAACTCAAGTAAAAATTGCAGGGGTCTTTTCCATGGCTAAACCACATTGTTTAAGTGTATGTTAAATGTAGTCAGATGCTGTCTTGCATTTTCATTTAGAAATATTAACTAGACACTCTTTGGACTTGTTTTAAAAACAATATACTAGAATATTTGTACTCGACTAGCATTGTTCAGAGGTCCTGAGTTCCGGTGAATTTGCTCTGCCCTTTGAAGAGGGATACAGCACTGACTTCAGCAGAAAGGGGAATGGCCCAAGTGGACTTATAAACTGGGACAAGTGGATTAGAAAACCAATTCTTGATTTCATGTATCCAGTATGCCTGCAGCGCCTGTGGACGCTAGTGGAATTAATCTGGCAAGGCAGAATCCATTTTCTCTATTAATTTTTTTCTACCTTTAATATCAATGCTGCATCTGCAAAGAAAATGGTGAGTTTGCCTGAATTTCAGTGACTGAAGAGATCTGTATGTTTATGATCTCAGTGCAAAGATGAAGTTTATAGATCTATAAAAGAAACTTTTGAGGGACCAAGTAATGGGAAAAGTGTATATTAACGCTGGCGTGGTTTGTTATGAACGTAGCTGGGGAAGGCTTCCAGTTTCAGCTGTATTAAGTAGGCTGATTATCACCTAATAATATGTTGTATTTGGTGAAAATTGGGCTCACTTTTAAATAAGTGCAAATACAGTCAGTATATACTAAGTTCTAAGGTATGTGTTTTCCCTGTTCTTCCTCAGCTGTTATCTCCTGTAGTAAGTACCATCTAGGCCTTCTTTTTGAAGATGTAACAGCTAAGCAGGTGGGCAAATTCATAGCAAAATCTTTTGATTTTATTTAGAAATAAATTAATGAACTAAATGTGAATTGATAAAGTCACTTTTGATTATAACTTATTTCTGTCAGGTTAATAGAGGGCCATATACACTGCTCATGATATATTGGTGGATGTAGATTGCTGAGGATGCTCTACCCATGTTTTATATATACTTACCAGCTTATTCCCTATCACATAAACTATCCATATCTGTGGTGAATAATCAAGATCCTGATGGCTACTAAATCCACATTGAATAGCACTCATGTAGCTATCATAACATAGAACAAATCAGTGAGCCCTGAACTTGGTCTGTGATCCCAGTATCTGATCTTTGACAAGAACCAGGTGGCCCTTTATCCTTGTGCTAGCTCTTATGTGACAGTCCTCTCATCTCCAGCTGACCTCTGTTTCTAACTTTCATCTTCATATCCCTCTGATGTTTGCTGAACAGTCATCTTCTCCAAAACTTTTCACAATTCTTTTTATTTGTTGATGTTCTCTGAGTGCCTTTGTAGAAGTAAGGTGGACATGTTCTGGATCAACCGTATTTGGTTTATACTGCCTTAAACTCTATTTTATGTAAAAGTCTATTGTTACACAGAAGCTTATTGTTAGTACACATGCTGTTTTAGCTAGTCTTACACTCCTAAATTTTTAATGAAATGCAAAATTAACATCCAAAGCCTTATTGTAAGGCACAAGGAGACCCAGGGAGTCAAATAAATTGAGTCACCTGTTGAATACACCCAGCTATCGATATGACTATTTTGCTGGTGCTGGGCTTGTAATAATACAAATATAAGTGGGTGAATTGATATGGTATGTCTGAAATTGCTTTTCTTCTAAAGAATATTACTCTGGGGCTTTTATGCATGTCTGATCTCATCAGGTCCAGGGGACATGTAAGTATCTTGGCTATTATGCCATTTACGACGCTATTTGTTGATTTCTAGTAGAAGTAAGCAGAGTATCAAGTTTGAAAATATCCACTGTGGTGAAGGATTCTACCTTTAAATCTGCATTTCAGTGCTGCTACATCAATAAAATTGTTAGGAAAAAATAAATCATATAAATTTTCACTAACCCAGAAATTCTGTAGACTAATAGTTTGTTTTCAAGCATCTTAATAAATAACAATGCATAAATCTTGAGGGGTTTAAGGATCAGATAGTTATTCATATTTAGTCCTATTGTGTAATGCATATGATTTAAAGGACATAGACATAAAATCAAGTGATTTAGGTAAAAATGAAATAATAGTACAGACCAATCCAAGGTTCTAAAATCCCTTCTTGAAAATGTAAAATTTTCATACTATACCTGTCCAGGAAGGAACTTTTTTTATTACTGTTTTATTTTAGAGATTGTGAAAGGAAGGCACAGAGATTTTAAATCTTGTTCAGGGTCATAGAAAGAGCAAACATTAGAACTTGGAAGTACCTATTTCTCATTTCTGTGTTTGCATCAAACAAGCTTTGCATTCAGTTTCTTTTCTTACAGAACCTTATCCAATCCTCTCTTTCTTATCTCCTGTTAATTTGGGTTTCTTGTAGATAAGGGAACTGTTCTCAGTGTATCTTTCTTTCCTGCTAATAGGATATTGGTGAGATACTGTCTCTGATATTGCCCTGCTTACATACTTGACACTTTATTCCACTGTGGCAACCCAGAACACGTGTCCGTTAAATGAGACTTCCAGCTCTTGCCTGGTTATCACTGATCAGATTTTGATGGAGAGGCCATTAGCAATTGCATTCACAGTCTCTAGATGTATCTGTACTCTTCTTGACCTATGAATCTAGGACATCTCTGAAATATTTAGCTGGCTTCAGTAAGAAATATTGCGTAGATATTGGTCTTTTAATGTATCCTTATTAAAAAAATATCTTGAAAATATGCATGATAAGCTATGAAACATTCTCCTATGTATGTGTAAGGGAAAGAATATTAAAAGGGAAAATTCAGTGACCAATTCACACATTTTGAGATGTGTTGGGAATTTTTAGGAGCTATATTGACAGTGTATTCCAGCAGGTTTGTTGTTATAAGCTAGGAAAAGCTGCAGAGGCAAAATGACTGGTGCTTACACTGAAGCTTTTTTTAAAGAAATTTTTATGCTGCTCTTAGCTGGATCACTGAAGGTGTTTTCTAAGGTGAGGAGGTCAACTAATGGAGTTGGAATTGGAGGACAGTTTCCCAAATGCCTTAATGTGAGGCTTACTCTGAATTTTCCCAGGGTATTAACAGAAGTCTGCTTTACATATATGGTATGCCAGCAGACTCAACCTTGATGGAAGTGGCTTGTGGTGGTGGTTCCAGGTAATCTGGAAAATGTTGAAATTGGAACAGATATTTCTGAGATACTTTCCTTAACGTTTGGTACTTACATAGTCTTTCTTCCCAAGAAATATAAAATTTCAGGACTCATTGGACAGAAAAGTCATAGAAAGTTTGAATGGTGAAAGATGCAAAGGAGCAATGAATGTGGGCTGTCAGTGGACTGGAAACTGCACCATCACTATGAACAACATCAAATAAAAGTAGGCATCTTGACTTCTGATAAGAAACTAAGACTTATTTAATTCAAATTTTATATTCTTGTGTTGATTCACCTAGATGCCTCCAGTTGGTGGACAGAGAAATTTGACTGAACCTGATAAAGGCTGTGAAATGCTCCTGGAGGAGCTTATCATTCAGAGTTTAGTTTTGGGGAAGCCTATATGATTAGCCTCTAAACCATGTGGAGTGCACCCTGCCCCAAATTTCAGTCATTAGTCAAACCCATCAAGCCTGATCTTCTATATGAGGTACCCTTATACTGGGGGGTGGAGGGGTTTTAAGGAGAAGATGACTCGTATTCCGCACATTACTGTGGGTTGGAGAACATGCTTGGAGTGGATGTTGGAGAATAGTAGTGGTTTGTGTAGCCCCTCTGTTCCCTCATAACCATCCATCAAACCTGATGGCCAGAGTGCTCCCTGCCAGGCAGTACAACAATGCATCTGTTAATCATCTGCCCGAAACCTGGTGATGGTCAGGCATGGCAAGTGAATCATGGTGAAAATCAGACATCTACACAAAGGTGAAAAAACCTGAGTAATTGAAAAGTTTTAAAAATAATCATTTGACTGATTACAACTTAAGTTGTAAAGCTGCAAATGCTTTTGAAGGGAATTACAGAAGCTGGGAAGGGGAAAAATATCAAATAACAGTGTGAGGAATGATTATGTTAATACCTTGCTGAGCTTCCAAGCATACCCTGTGGGAAGTAGATGTTTACAGAGCCCTGAGCAAGCTCTTTCTCAGCTAGGTGCTTNAAAAAAAAAAACATCAACACAACTATCTTCCCTGAGCCAAAGCTTCTTGGTGCTTGCTAAACAGCACAGGTGGACAAGTTTGCATAGGCACCTGAATTGAGTCTAAAGGGATGGAGGGCAGGAGTGGGGAAAGTCTTGACTGCTGGAGAGATTTGCTCCAATGCTGCTTCTTTTAATTGAAGGTGAATGAATGTTCCTACCTCGGTTATCTTAAAAGATTCTGTTAATTTTCCCCATTTCTTTTGGCTACTTTGGTGAAATTCTTCTCCCTAGCTTCAGGTGTGTATGTTACAAGCCCCAATCATTAGCCGATCACTGAAAGTTTTCTGCAGAGTTTGTGGAAACAGGCACTTATCTGCTCTGCTTTGCATGTCTGCCTCAAGGTGAGATGAGCCCTGTCCTAGCACTACCTGTTTTCCATCCCTGACTGTTGTGGGAGCCCACTTGTCCATCATCCATGTCCCACTCAGAAGACTTTCAGCCTGCATTTGCTAGTTAAAGCAGTCCTTTTAAGTAGGTGTATACATATGTTAAAACAATGTCATAGGCTAATGTTTTGCAACCTTTCCTTTAACTTCTCTTTGTTTCCATGTCTATTCTAGGCTGTAGATTCCTATTTTTACTGTCTGAGCATCATGAAGGCCTTGTGGCATGTTAATAAATAGCCTGAATTCCTGCTAGGCACAAACTTGCTTTTTCCACACAGCTTTAAAGTCATTGTCGGAGGCATGGCAATATGCAGCAGTGTGTCATATTGCCACTTCTTTAGATCAAATACCTTCCTTTTTTTAGGCAAAAGGCTGTGCATATTGAATGCCTACAGGAACTCTGCCAGTGTTACAAGTGACCCTGAGCAGCTGGTGGAAGAGATTTCGGCAGAAGCTTTGCTCAGCCTTTGTGGCTCTGGGCTGGGGATGCTCGGTCCAGATGGAATCTGCAAACCATTCAGCTGCCAAACTCGAATAAGCCTTTAGTGGTCATGTGTAAAGTGGGACTTTTCTTAGTTAGGAAACTGAAAATTTGGCAGTTTTTCCCGAAAACAGGAAAATTCAATACCCTTCCAAAACCAAGCTTCTTAAAAGTGAGCAGACTTTGGTGTGGTGTGTTCGGGGGTTTGTGGGTTCTTTTTGGGTTTTTTTGAGAAAGCAGAACTTCTGAATGCGTCACCTTGAAGGAGTTTTGGTTTCTTGGGGTTGGTTTTTTTTGTTTGTTTGCTTGTTTTTTGATTTTATTTTTTTTTTGTTTTTCTTTAACATGGATAAAAAAACAGTTCTATGATTTTTCTGGGAATTTTCCAACAATTCAGCCTGAGGCAGACACCCATTGGGAAATTTCCATGGCCTGAATAGGCTCACAAAGCAGATTCTACAAGGGGACATTTGAGATATAGGCAGCACAACAAGAACTGCTGTCACAGTTTAACACCAGCTGGCAACTAGCACCATGTAGCCATTTGCTCACCTTCTTCTCCCCTGTTGCCTCTTGGTAGGGTAGGGAGAAGAGGGGAAAAAAAGAGGAAAAAAACCCCTCATGGGTTGAGATAAAGACAGTTTAAAGGAACAGTAATAGAAGAGAAAAAAAATAATAATAAAAGAATATACAGAATAAGTGATGCAATACAATTGCTCACCACCAGAATATCGATTGTTCAGCTCAGCCCAAGCAGCAAATGTGGATTCCAGCCCCTGACCAACCCCTGTCTACATACTGAGCATGACTTCTGTGGTACGGAATATTCCTTTGGCGAGCTTGTCCTGTCTATGCACCCTCTCAGCTTCTATGAGAAGCTGAAAAAGTCCTTGACTTAAGTATTACTTAGCAACAACTAAACCAATATGTGCCATCAATGTTATTCTCATACTAAATCCAAAATGCAGCGGCTCCTAGGAAGGAAATGAACTCTATCCCAACTGAAACCAGGACAGCTGCTTATACTGTGCTGATACTGCTTCTGGAGGTGCATGGATCATCTATTACAAAGTTTTCATAGATTAAATGAGAGTCATGCTTGAGTTTCATTCTGCAAGATGCAGGTTCAAGATGCAAGATGCCCAGAAAACAGGCCTTTTAAGACTTTTTTTCCTGTATACAGTCACTCCTGGGTACCTGTTTTCCCTGTGTAAATGCTAGGCTCTCTGACTGGGATCTTCCAAACTGATACTGATCTTTTAAAAATGTACAAGCTGTAAATGTGGATGCACAGGAACACCCCTAAAAGAATGATCTTTAGCAGATCCAGATGGTGTTTATAAATGTTTTATGTATCTCAGCGTGCTGACACTGACTAGACTATCATGTGCCACATGGAGCTGGGTGTGAAAGGTAGATGTGTAATGCAGTTGCATTGCCATCCTGGATCAGGCAGATGGGTGTCCCCGTGAAGATAGTGTGGGTTACACCCACAGGTGTGCAGGGCCTGACACAGAAGAGCTGCCCTGGGCTTATGATTGGATCTGGGCAGCCAAAGGAGAAGCTTGAGCGTGTGTCTGCTGAGCTGCTTTCTCCTTGCTGTGACGATGTTTGGGGGGTGTGTGTGTGATAATGTGGCTAGTGGATCTGTGATTACATAGGCCCTGCAGACAGCTGGTGCAGTATAAGAGCATTTGTGAGTGCCAGTGATGCTAAAGGAGTTTTGGAGACATGATGGAGCTGTTCTGTTAGGCTGGAGTTGGGAGTCTTCCCATTGGGATATTGCTCCAAGGACAAGAGAAACACTTGGTCTGAATGTGCAGTGCAGGATTCAGTGTAGTCAAAAGCTGAGATTTCTCAGGGTCTCTTTAAGGGAGTGTGTTTACAAAGAACCAATAGAGAGACCTTGTCTCTAGGGCCTGTCTCTTATCATTTCTCCATCATAGAACACATTTCTTGGTGCAAAAATATATACATTATGAATGTCTTCTGGCTATATTACTTAGCTTTTTTTCTTCTTCTTTCTGTACAATTGTACCAATATCCTGCACTCAGGGGACGGTGATCTGCCTGAAAATTACTTGGCTGCTCAGGAGAGTCAGTCAGACTGTCTAGTGGGGAAACAACGACGATATCTAGAAGAAAGGTGGTATGTTTTTCTATCTATGTTATTACCAAATCTAGCGTTTAGCAGAAATAGCAAGTAACAGCTTAAGCAGAGATCGGCCTTCATGATCGCTAAGTGCAAGCCCAAGCACTGTGTGCGCTTGGGCATGGGCTGGCCCTGCTGGCAGCCGCCCACTGCCATAGAAACTCCAGGCATTTCTGGCGATGCTGTGTGCTCGGGAGCCCTGCCCCAGTGGTACCCAAGGCTGTGCTTGCAGATCTGTGGCGTCCAGTCTCAAAGGATGTCTCAAGGGCCTCCCTTGCATTCTAACTCTGAGAAGTGCTCCAAAATCATTTACCCATTGATTCTTCAACCTCTCGCTGATTCATCTCAAATTTTGCTGGAATTATTTTATTGGTTTAGTTTTGTTTTCTTGCATTTTCTTTTCTTTTTCTATTTCCTCTACCCCAAGTCAAATCAGTCTTTATCTACCGTTTCATTGCTTGCAGGGTGGCATTGGCACCTGGACATAAACAATCTCACATGTCTTAGGGGCAGTTTTGTGTTATATGTCACCCCATTAAACAGTGTACAATAAAACTAGAAATTTTAAAAAGGCAATAGTAACTTGAAGCAAATATCAGCCTAATTATTTGTGATGACTTCTGTCATGTATTTAAGGCAAGCCCCTGGAATAAGACAACTCTTTTTTTTCTCTTTCCCCTCTACTATTCTTTTGATATTCTTGATCCCTGTGGTCAGAATCGATGTACTGAAATCCTATAAAAAACATGGAAAGAGAATATGTGCTTAACGTTTTATGCTATCACTGGGATTCTTCTGTAGATTGACTTTTAAGGATGCTTTCCTTCAGGCTGGTAATACCTAAAAATAGCTCAGGTTCTATAGTAAATCTCACCTGTATGGGCTTATATTCATCCACGTGCTGAGGCTTCACTCTGGAGTGGTAGGTTTTTGGAAGCTTTTTATAATGAAAAGGAGGCCATGCAGTTTGATTGCCATGACCCAGCGAAGCGTGGTTCCATCAGAGCCTTTTATCGGGAGTTTACAAGTGCAGCGTTACAAATGAGGTTGCTGGCAGGGAGCTGACGCCTCACTGTGGAAAGCAGAAACTAGTTGTATAGTTCAAAACATCGACGTCTGGCCTTCTGGGATTTCCACCTGAAAAAAGACTCTGTCTGAAAAGGGCTTGGAGCAGATAACACTGGTACAAGCAGAACGGCAAAACCTGCCTGGCGAGCAAAGCTCAGTAAACACTCACTTCAGCAGAGCAACCAGACCTCTGCATTGTGCTTGGAAGTTTTACCCTAATGAGCTGTGCTTTTCAGCAAGGAGCTGCAAATTGTTTGAAAGCCAGCACAGAGCGCTTGCCATCTGGGAACGCGAAATGGCATTGCTGCATTCACGTCATGGTCTGCCTGTGCTGATAAGCCCTGCTCAAAATCAGGACTTGGTAGCTCAGCCCATCACCGTGGGGCTGGGGCTGTGGTGATCTAGACCTCCGCTGGCGCGGGCACCTCTGCTTCACCTTCCCTGGCCCCACAAAATCACCCTTAGTCCCCTCCAGTCCCAGTGGGACTGTGCCAAGCCCTGTGCTGGGCAAGGGGGCAGAGCGAGTAATTAATTTTTCAGTTCACTGGGACCTATGAAAAAGTGTGTGTGTTGAGAGGCGGGGTGGAACATTTGAATTTGGATGGGAACTTTGAAAAACGGGCTTTGTTGGGTTCAAAGTGGAAGGACATGCTGAAATGAGCAGTAGCTGTAGCAGAGAAGTTTGAAAATGTCAAAATGAGATGTGTTGACTCTTAAAATGGCTGTCTTTTATTTTTAAGGAATTTAAGGAGACAAACGGAATTTAAAGATTCTGGGGGTGTTACTAAATTTTTACTTTTGGTGGAGAAAATACGGTGGTGAATAATATCATCCGTCTCTGATGTAGAATTGTTAGAAGAAAGGAAAATACAAGCATTAGAGGGGAAATCA
This sequence comes from Arenaria interpres, assembly GCA_013399435.1. NCBI lineage: Eukaryota > Metazoa > Chordata > Aves > Charadriiformes > Scolopacidae > Arenaria > Arenaria interpres. The sequence continues at coordinate 314,799 of VXAK01003938.1, read as the reverse complement.
GAACCATGGATGTCTTTCCAGTACACGATAAAGACCTAGGAAGAAGAGAAATTAAGACTAGGCAGCCTGAGTAAAAATGGTAGTGCCAGGTGGGGGCTAACTGTTAATAGGAATAAATGCAAACCACGGGAAACATTCTAATTTTTCTTCTCACCCACTTTGTACTGATGTAAAGGACTACAATTAACAGAAAATTGAGAATCAGATCCTTCAAGGGTGGTAAAGCCAATAAGCAACTATACCGGTTTGCAGGGTACAAATGAGTAAGGAATTGGGAGCAAACCCTTTATCTTAGCAAAGGTAGCTAATACTCTTTGAATGCTCACACAGAGCGGGCAGGCTTCTGTGTTTCAAGGTTTCATCAGAAATAATTTAAACCGGATGAAAACCTTGTCTGGCATTAGCTAATGGTTCCCAAGGAACGCTGACTGAGCGGTCCAGTATGCTGGACCCGTGTGTTAGCACGGCTCAGCTCCATTCAGCTGCTGTCACTGGCAAGCAGCAACCTTGACAAAGCAATTCCTGTCTGCCTGGAGCCCGCCTGTGGAGGAAGGTTTGCCGTGCCCTCAGGATGTGTGGATTTTGAGCTCCAGTGCACGAGCAGGCACTGATGGCTGGCACCAGAATTCCATCTCTGCCGATGTTGTTTTATCACTAATAATGAGCACGTGGGTCTGGGGAGCATTATTATCAAGCGATAATAATTTCTTTCCAACAGGAATTTGCTTCATTCTAACGCTGAGTTTCTTTTTCCGAAAAATTTACTTGTTTTTTAATGAAGACTATCCTAAGCCAGCATATTTCTAGAGTTTTTTTAAGCATTATGTCCATCCTAAAGGAACAAGGAGCAAGAAAATGATTTGGCAGAATCCCTTTGGATGGGAAGGAATATAAGACTTGCTTTAAAGTTTGTATTTGTTTTTGAAGTCTTCCAAAGATACTTTTTTTTCTTTTTCCTCAAGGCTCAGAGACCTCGGGCCCAGTGTATTTGTGTGTCTCTACATTTCTATGAGCTGAACAGTACGTGTGAAGCAAGCCTGAGTGTGGCACACCACTGACTGAATAGCAATGTCTGTATAATTCTCCTTGTGCACGAGGCGGGGATTTCTCATTTCATACATCAGTAGAAACTTGCTGCTGCAAATCTGCGAATACAGATAACCGTATCCTGCCTTTAATGTTCATTAGCACAGAGAATTTAGGAAGTTCCTTTCCAACCCAGGCTGTGTAAGGTGCAAAGTGTTTCTAGTCTTTGCATTCATGATGGGAACAGCTTTGGATGCAGCCAAGGTGCTCGCTTAAACCAGCTTTCACACTGCTGTTTGTAGACAGGCAACAGCCCAAAGAGATGCTGTGTCAGTTCAGTCTTCAACAAGGATTCTGGGCTGGGACTTGAGCAAGGAATTTGTTTATTGTATAAGCTGGATCCCCCTTAGCATCACTTTGAGATTTACAGAATCTAATCTTGCAGAAAGCAAGAGCAGCTTTTGTTCGCAGCCCATTTCAGACCACAGCACATGCTGTAGGGGTGGCCAGAACGAATCATCTGCTCCTTCCCTCCACTCCTGGAGACTTGTGTTGCTTTACACGGTTGTAGTTGTATTCAACTGTGTGCTTCTGCCCCAATCCTGGCACTTTCTTATGGGCAGGTGGCATTTGGCAGACTTTTTGTTTCCTGTAGCAACTATCTGTGGTGTGCCTTATCTGTGGTACTGCCAGCTGAGCTGTTCCAGGACAGGGACTTTTGTCTGCTTCTTGGAAAAGGACACAAAGTTATTTTGCTGTTGGCTGTTTTGCAGGATGGACACAAGTCGGAAAGAGCCTGGTCTTCTAGATGAACTCTGTTCAAGTGAAGTTTATTTTTTGCATAGTGAAAATGTTTGGGTTTGGTTTTGTTTTTAAATTGAGAAAAATTATCGGTCTTTCATGCTTTAAGCTAAAAACATAATAGACTGTCCTCTGCCATTGATTGAGACCAAGGCCTCCCTTAATTTCTTTCTAGGTTTTTTTTGACTTGAGCACCACAGTCCAGCTTCATGATAGCTCTTTTCTGGGGCAGCGTTGGCTTCCAAAACATGGTATTATGGCCAGGCTTTTTTCATAAGCATCCTTTAATTATTCTTCCCTCTTCTGACGGTGGCTGCTGTTCAGTGTTCTACTCCTCAATCAGTTACTTTGAGTTATTTCAGCTGTCTCTCCTCCAAAATATTAGCATGTTGCTCTCCTAACAATCCAGTTCTGCATTGGTCACTTCATCTCATACCAACCAAGATTTCCATTCAGATACATCTGGCTTATGGAAAGCAAATATGATTATGACCTAGTGAACAGCTGGGGCTGGTAGGACTCTAATGCTTTGATTTTGTGTTCATTTCTGGGATTTTTTTTGCCTGCTTTTGAGAACTAATATCACTTGTATTTATCCAGCTGTAGAGTTATCTGCTATGCTATGCCTCTTCCCTATTATATTTTTATGTGGAGGACATTGATATTTTTTGTCCTGTCTATACAATCATGAGATTAAATGACAGTTTGATCTTGGAGCTTTCTGCATTTTGAAGGGTGCTATAAACATCCCGAAGAAACCAGCAGTGGTGCTATATTTGATTACCATTCAAAATGGATCTCAACTAATGAAAATGGATGCTTTTAAATAATATTTTTTTTTAACTATGAGAGCACTTCAGCTATTCTTTAAGTGCATTTGAAATTTAAACTCCAAACTTTTCCTCTGCTCTCATGAAAGCGTGCTGCTTGGAATCTTTAATTTGATGTTTTACAAAGACCTTTTTTCTTAATTTAAAAGGGGAGATGCCACATGGGGGAGGTGTGGCAACAAGAGTCTGGAGAATTACACATTTCTATAGTGCTTGCATTGGTTATGTCATTGTGGATGAGGTATCTTGTGCTTCAGTTTCCCTCATCTTTGATCAGAGTTAATATTTACTGTATTAAGAAACTTTAACTTTAGAATCTTAAATCCCTATTATGTTATTGCTTATTGTAAATCAAGTTAATGCACTTAAAAGGACTCATATGCATGCAAGAGATTAAAAAAGGACTGCTCACATGGTCCAAATGAAACACATTAGCAATATATCTACTTTTCCCAGTAGTGTGGTAGAATGCAGAGGCGTTTGCAGGATCAGTACTTTATAATGGAAAAGTACACAGCTTTATATTCTTATGGCAGGAAAGCTTTCACTCTGCTGTACATAATATGGCACAGAAGGACACCAGACACTTTCAAAGTCCGTTAAAAGTTAAACAGCTAAGGGAAATGGCAAGAGAATGCATTATTATTACTTGGAAAAGAGCCATCAGCTCACATGCTGCCTTGCAATTAGCAAAAAAAGATCCAAACTCATGCCCTTGAGAGAATGGAAGGTGGGACACCAGTTCACACTGGGGAGAGGAGAGATGGCTTTTATTAGGAAGGTGGTCAGAGGGCTGCTTCACAACAGAAATGAACTTCAAAGACTTCAGGAAAAGGAGATGTGTATGAGGGATAAGATGTGACTGTACAAAGGACAATTTAAGTTCCTTCTAAGTTTGACCTCCTTCTAATGCAAGTGTAGTGAAGTAGATGCCTGTGTACAGCAGAGTCTCGGTCTCCAGAGAACTTTAGGTACAACGTAGACAAACTTCTGTTTGTTTTAATATAGTAGGTGGTTTATAACTCGTCCTTGTGTGTGCATAGCTACTTTTTGAGGTCTTTGCCTGCCAATATTTTTATGATCTTATGAAATGTGAATGCCTGCTTCATGCATGATTCTTCTAGCTTTAATTGTCTCTGATTCTATGAAGATTTTGTGCTGTTTCTCTCTTCACTGCTGGAGACAGTTTTCAGATTTGTGTACTTGCTAAAATTTCAGTTTGGTATTTTCATTGCTCAGTGGAATGTTAAACACTCTGGCCACCAAAAAACTCACTTCAGTAAAATAAGGGATATTTGGCTTTAAATATAGAAAGTAGGGGTGTTTTAGTGAAGTTTCACCCTTTTTATAGCAAGAAAAAAAAGAAAATTAAAAAATCTTTGCAGGTGATGCTGTATACAGTATAAGTGATAGATGCAAGGAGAAAACTAACTCTTCCCTGGCACAAGCTACTCTTTACTGTCAAATTTTATTGTATTACAACGGAGGGTTTCCTGTGCAGTAGCTGACACATAAGAATTTCCTTTAGAGCTGTTGGCAAGTAAAAACATTGCTTGCAGGATTTGCGCTCCTGCCTCCCCAGAGATTCAACCGTTAACCCCTTCGCTCTGGTTCCCATCCCCACTGAACTTAGTTATAAAGAAGTTGAAGTTCTTAAGTAGCTGACATGAACCCAGTAAGCAAGGCAAGAAGAAAATAAGTCCTCCTATTTGTCTCTGCCTTGGGTACACATCTCCACCCCAAGACAGCTTCTGTGCATAGAGCGCCACATTGCAATCCTTGCTCTGAATTTGCCTGTCTCCCAACACCAATTTTGACACTTGATCAATAAACCCTTTTCGGTGGTATTGCTGTCTTTGGTTGCTTGCCATGGGCACTATCCAATAGAACTAGGATATTTTAACCCTCTGCTTGTTGTACACATCTGTGCATGGGAGGGCTCAATTCTGGCTGATGTGCTGATTTGTGCTGCGTGGTATTAGTAGGTGGCTTAATCTTTCCTTTGCTTAGTGGGTTTTTGTCCTGTTAGGACGTTGGGAAAACATTTCTTTCAGATGCGTTTTCCAAATAATAATGACATTTTGAGTCTCATGACTTATTTCAGAGCTGATTTGACCTAATAGTTAAATAGTAACTCCTGCAGAATACTGAGAGGTCATTTTGGAAGAAACTGCCATAAATAGTTGTGGTGAAAAGACTGACATTAACGGGAATTCACTAAATAAAGTGAGTGGAGAAGTCGCTTAATATTTCCATGAAACTGTGATGAACTTTGTATGTCAGAGCTATGCTAAATTTACTGTTTAAAAGTGTTACCCTGTACATTATAAACCAGTCATTTCCATTCGGCTACAGATTCTTCTTATTCATATCCTGCTTTATGCTAGTGAAAGGCTAGTGTTTTTCTTGCTTACAGGATTGGGTAAAATAAGGTTTTTAAGGTTTTGACTATATCTTGTCCATAGTCAGATTTTACTTCTATGAAATTCACCTCTTGCCACTTCGAAGGGTGTTCTTTGCCTTCTAAAAAAGTTTTCTCAGGCTGCATGTCCATACTTAAAATTCTATATATTCTGAAATACTCCTGGGTATTCTAGAATGAGAAGACTGTATAGTAAAGCAAATACTCTCATGCACTGTTTTCAATCCACGATGGGAATGATATTCCATTTCTGTTCACAATGTCTACTAATTCCTTGCTTTAGAAACTTGTCTGCACCATGCAATTAACTAGAAAAGTTGTTATAGTATAACTGTATCCAGGGACATCTCTTCTACAATAGGTCCTCTGTAAATGCTCTTACTGTACCCATGTGGGAGACATTCTGCAATAGCTACTGTGCTGCGCCCTCTTATTCTCTTTTAACCTGGATTAATTTTCTCTCATACGAGTCAAAAGGGCAGCTTGTGTATTGAGGCTCAATTGTTTTGGTTTTGTAGACTTCAATGCCAGTTTGTAGGATTTGAAATATTTCTTCATAGTGTTAAATGGAAAAGGTCCAAAACCAAGCCAAAATCCTCAGTTTGGAGAGTTGAGGTCTTCAGATGTCTGACTTCTGAAATGCAAATGTAACTCAGCAACCACATTGCAGAAGTGCTGCTGCATTCCTTATGGGTTGAAGCAGAACTCCCCAAAGCTCTTCGGTCAGGGCTTAGGCTCTTTGAATGAGCTGTGACCTAGAAAGCTAGATCTTGATGTCGTGTGTTGGGCTTCCTCCCAAAACTCCTGTGATGACAAGTTGTTTTGGGGATTCTGTAATGCAATAGCCCTGAACTGATGGAAGAGGAAACTTTGGGCATAATCCTGATCCCTTATCTTACCTGGCTATCTAGCATCTACTTGCCACAGAGAGCTCCCTGACTCTTTTTCCCTTTTGGCCTCTATGGTGTGCGTTTGCAAGAGTTTTGCCTTTACATGTCATGAGCATCTTGGTCTTGAGGGTGTTTGGTGGTGAGAAGCCATTTTGTATTCACCTCTTCCACAGAACAGACGCAAAGATACATAAACATGCCTGTGCAAAGTCTTTCCATCTCTTCGCTTTCTGTGATGTTCTTACACAGAATCACAGAATGATATGGGGTTGGAAGGGACCTCTGGAGACCATCTACTCCAACCCCCCTGCCAAAGCAGGTCCACCTAGAGCAGGTTGCACAGGAATGTGTCCAGGTGGGTTTTGAATGTCTCCAGAGATGGAGACTCCACCACCTCTCTGGGCAGCCTGTTCCAGTGCTCTACCACCCTCAAAGTAAAGAATTTCTTTCTCATGTTTAGATGAAACTTCTTATGTTCAAGTTTGTGCCCATTACCTCTTGTCCTGTTCTTACTCCACTGCAACACCTCCCCGGGCTCCCCAAACCTCACACTGAAAACATTTGTGCATTCCCATTAAAGGCGGGGGGTGGGGATGGGGAGAGAATAAATCACCCAGTCAAACTTGTAGAGTTCCCAAATCCTGAGTAAAGGGCAAAAGATTGTGATATGTATTAGAAGAACACAACTTTGAATGCTGGCTGGTTAATGCATAAAGGTGTATAGGGCTTAAGCCAAATTCAGCGTTATTGACAAGAATGCCAAAGACAGCCTGATCTCAAAGCTGACATCTTGATTTAAAGTCAACTTAAGCATGCTTAAAGCCCCTCTTGATAGTGCTGCCAGGAGGAAGGCAAATCCTGGAGCTATTCTAAATGTCAGCCTTGTATACTCGGGTTGCTTCAGCTGACAAAAACTTGATGGCCACTTGGAAAATTGACATGATAGAAAACACAGGAGAGGATACAACTGCAGCTCAATTAAAACCACTAAATCTTTCCTGACATGGTTGCCGTCTTTCTTTGTGCTAATATGAAAAAGAAAGGGGGGAAAGTCATGGGTTTTGTCTTCACTTAACTACGGGTTCATCTGTAATACTGGAAATAATCCAAGAAGGAATAGCAGCAGGGCTTTTCTGTTCTCAAAAACAAATTATCCATGAAAAACTTCCAGACTACTTCTTTGTCTGTCCCCCTGCTTGCCTTGTTCCCTTCCCCCCTTCCAAAGTGCTAAGTTTTTATCATCTCTCAACTGTCATTGTGTGGAGGTCATCTTAGTGTTGTTTTTTTCCCCTCTCTTTCCTGTGTTCCCTTCAATTTAGAAAGTTCCTCTGGTACAATTTGTACCTCTCAATTGCTTTCAGTCAGAATTAAACACACAGCTTTGTACCTCTAATTTGTCTAGAACAAACACCTCACGCACTTGTCAGAGGGGATTCACTCCTTTGTTAGCTGCATTTATAAAAACAGTCTTGACTCATGCTGGAAGGTTTTGCTGGTCTTTACCCTTCAGCGGGAAATGACATGAAGTCTTGTTTGAAGCACTTTATCTTAAACCACAGGGTTATGCTTATACGCACATGCTGGAAAGCCAGAGCGGTGTCACAAATCCTCAACCATAGAGAATGAAAAACCCATAAAAGTAAGGCAGAGCTTGTTTCTGTGGTTGCTTTTCCCAGTGCTCTACCCTCCCTCCTACACTGGCCCAGTCCTTGCAGAGAGCTTGGCTCTGTGCTTAAACTCCACTGCTCCCTAAAGCCTCTCTGAGGCATGAATGAGACCAGTTCACGGCAAATTAATTACAAACCAAAACTATGTTTAGCTTACAAATATAGCTTTCAGGGAAAATCTGAAATTTGCTATAGAAAAAGAGGAGGAGAAATGCCAACCAACTAACAAAAAGTTAAAACTCTTGAACCTCTATAATTTTAGGGATGGAAATGTTTTTGCTGTCTTATTATATGTTCCATTTATTAGTCACCATCTGATTACTTTTTTTTCTTCCTGTAGTTATGCTGTATTAGTCTGTATTAGACATAAGCAGTTAATATAGCTTTTACATCTCTCTTTTTCTTTTTCCATGTATAACTACCTGCAGAGTAATTTTAGAATCAGTATTTTAAAGAATCAGTTTTGGATGATCCAAACAAATTGAGAGGTCTGTATCGGGAAGGGTATGTCTGGTTCATTCTCATCTTTGCAAGTGGGCAGCTCCCTGACCCAGCTTTATGTAAATCTGGGGTTAATGTCTTCCTCTGGTGTAAATCCAGTGGTTCACATCCTATAATGTATGCATATAGTAAATTTCTCTTCCTGGAGAGTTGAATTTTTTTTTTGCTTGCTGAATATTCCTGTGGCAAACAGAAGCTGTAAGCTGGCCTGGAAAGGAGAGCACTGGGACTACAAAAAGCTGGCAGCAACCACTTGCTCTTATAACTGTTCCTCTAGTTTTTTTGGGGTGGGATTCTTTTTGCCTAACTCTTAGCTATTCAAATCTAGTGGTTTAACCTAACTCAGTATCTAGGCTTCTTCGACAGTCAGCGTGGGGAGACTGGCACATCCAGAGGGCTATTAAGCCCATTCTTTAATGCATCTTTTGGAGGATATGAATTGCTATCCGCAGGTTGCCATCTGACCAGAGACTATTGTTCAACAACAGCTTGGAGTAGATATCCAGATACTCCAAGGCTGAAGTTAAGTTACTTGAATCCTATCCCTAACATTTAAATATGTAGTTAGTTAAATAGCTAAGCTGTATTATGAGATGGCTTGGTCTTCAGCTGCTCTAATTCTTAAACCCTTATACTAAACGTCTGCCATTACTCACTGTAGAAAGAAGAGAGGGAACCAGGCTAAATGAATCTGTTGTCTGGCTATTCTTCTGTAAATCTGTCATGTAAATATCCACAGCCCTTAAGGAAACAAGGTATATGCCTAGCCATGGAAAAGGGGAGCTTGAATTGACTTCATGTGCTCAGATTTAGCCACAGAAATCTACCACATGCATAATAAACAACTGGAGAACCCGGTATGTGCTGAATGGTTTCACAGATTTGTATTTTTTTTTTCCCTCTATCTGCTGTCCGCATGCCTGTGTTGTGAAGGATGGGGCAGAAATATATCCTCTTGTGACCAGTCACGTTTGTCTTTTTAAGGTAGAGGAATGCTTAGTGGAAGACATTAATTCTAGAATGCAATGAAATATTTACATAGCCACTTGGTGTCCTTGTTTTCAAAAGTCCTTGGATCAAGTTTGATTAGAATAGAATTAGTTTGTTTTGGAGCTTAGACTCTTCCAATGTTAACATATTCTTGTTTTTGTGTAGTCTGCCACTAGTATGATTATAAGTTGTGATTGCTCAGTGCATAGTTGGAAGATCTATTGCATCCTGTATGAATTCCTTAAAAGAGAGTCAGGAAGTGGCCAACATTTACTTTCTACTTTTGCAGAAATCAAGCACCAATTTTTTCAGAAAATCAGAAATACTTTCAGGACTTTTTGATCATCTAAAGGTCATCTGGAGACAGTAGTACAAATATCCCTGTTAAGCCAAAACACCACAGTTGGCCTGAACTGTTTTAGTCTTATGCAGAGTAATCATTGGAAAAAACAATCTGTCACCAATGTCTGTTGCCCAGATAATGTCACAAAATGAGATGTGCTGAGATAATCTTGGCAAGAGAACCACGGTGGGAAAGGGGTTCTGTTCACCTTGGCAAGAGGAATGTTCCTTTGTAGCCCCAAATATGATGACTGCAAGGACCCGGACCATGTGAGCTGAATATTAAGCCAAGAAATTTGAAAAAAGGCCTTCTCTGTTGCAGCAGATTTCTGATTCAGCCATGAATGTCTGGGAAGTAATTGAAAGCTGTTGCATTCTGCTTGGCCATCTAACACAGATTGAGTTAGGCTGTTTCAGGAAGCTCAAATAAATTTGTCTATGCAACTAAGCCATTGCCACAGAGAACTAGTTGTCTCTGCAATTTATCACTTAGTCTAAATGTTATTCTGGCAAGCTCAGAAACTTCTGATACAAGGGCATGATTCAAGTTGCAGCTGAACTGGAGTGCATCTCAACCTCGCCTCGTGCACAAAAGGATGTTTGGGAACTAGCTTCTGAGAAAGCTTTCCCTATTCCCACCCTCCCACCTATGTGAGCTGCCAAGAGAATCGGTATGAGGCATAAAACCTCAAAAATGGCCAAGGAATTGGTGTTAATTGCTGCTAAAATATATTTGCTAGTGTGTGTTAGTGGAAATTCACAATTACAAAAGATCAAGTACATGTTGATGAAAGACCTTGCAAAGAGTTTATTTTGAAGAGGTAGGTTCGTTCCTTTAACTATGCAGATGAAAGGTTACATTTATAGTCTGAATAGGATTAACAGTTTTATGTTAAAAGCACTTAGGAGAGTAATGGAATCTTTTGTAGCAATGATGTGCAAGCTTCCAGGGAAAGACTGGGTTATACTAAATGTAGCCCATTAATTATCTGTATGCTCTGTCTTTTGCACTTGTGTGGCCTGCTGTCCCCATTGTGTTGTACCTTCTTATGCCTTATTGCTTCACCAGTAAACTGGTGGTCTTACTGATCTGGTTTTGCAGTCTACAGAAATAATGCACCGTAGACACTGTTCTTATTTACTATATGGTGATTCTAAGATTGTTGCGTGGCCTGGCTATTTGCAAGGGTGTGCGTCCAGTCTTTGGGTTCAACACTTATGTCGGTTGAGTTACCAAGATGTATGTTTATGACTCTGAATGTTTTCTGCAACATCTTCTCTGTGTATGTGTTTTGACACGCCAATTATTTTAGAATGAAGAATAAAAAATAGTCATTTGGTCAGTTTAATCCCCGACTCATCATGGGCTTCAGTAGCATTATGATATGGACTAACTTATCCCATCCAGTCTCACTGCAGTGAGGGGGGCAGTGAAAAGACACCCTTCCCCCCCACCACCCTTTTACCACATAGAAGCCAGGAAAGTCTGGCCAGTTCAACGTCAGCAACAGAAGATGATTAATTTGAAAGTCTTTCATCTCTCCATCAAGAAGCTTCTCTCATTGTTTCCTGTCTTCCACTTCTTCAATGCTGTCACTGAAATCCCCCATGACAGGGCTGTCTCTTCAAATAAGAATCATCCAGTAAAGTCTCCTTTTCCAAATGAAATGGGATTAAACATAGACTTTTCAGTAAGGATACCCTTACTGACAGTCCTTCGTACTACAACTGCCGATTCAGTCAGGTTTGCCGTAAAAGTTGTTACACTCAATCTTGGAAACTTGGTGGCTTCAGAACACAGCCGGTGTCCATATGGTTGGACTGATCTGTGGTGCGCAGTCAGATTTGCGCAACACCAACTTGATCTGCTCCCACCTCAGTTCACTGCTTTCTTGAGGATGCCATCTAAAACGCATGGCTGTGATCTGGTCTCCCACATGTTGCAGAGGGAACCTCTGTAGCTGATTAAGGTCTGGTGGCTCTACTCTGGGACATAGGATTGTAAATATTAGGGACCATACTGCAGTGCAGGTAGTTGTGAAGTTACAGTGATCAAGTCTGGAGACAACTAGCTTTGATTGCATCAGTGAGGTGCCTTGGGTAAGGTATACATGATCACAGCATTTGGTCAGAGTGTGGACAGAACAAAGGTCATCTTTACCCACGGTGCAACACGCAGGCATATCTTTAGTCACTGAAACAGTTCACACAGTGCTGAGCTGTAGCCCATCTAGCACTTATCTCCTCTGTGGAAAAAAACCAGAAAAGTCTCTGAAGTGCTTAGAAACTTGTGGAGCTGTATGAAAGGACAAATGAGATGGATTGTGAACTTACATGAAATTGAATCAAAAAAGTTAGGCACCCACTTGTTTTCATATCTTTCCACCTCTCTTCCCTGCCAAAAGCAACCCGTCTTTATCTATATAAATTTGATGTACATTTCAAAGGTAAGTATCATTGCTAGATCCTACAGTTATTTATTTCCAAGCTCCTTAACCATTTAATTGAAATGTACAATTACACTAACTTACAGTGCACCTTAATAACCTTCATAATGAAAAATAATTAAAGTAATAATGCATCAATTGCACTGCTTATTCCAATAACAGCAACTGTTAAAGTGGCAGGGCATCAATTATGCTGACATGTAACCAGTCACACCATTAAAGTAACAATGTTAAATTGGTGGCCTTTTTTTAACACAGTTATCTCATCGTGCCACTCTGAAGTTGATGATCATTAATTGTCTTGTAAGTGTAATTTAAGACTTCCTTCCTGAAAGAGAAGGATTTCCAAAGGCCTGAAAAGGGTTGCTAAATTAGATCCTGCTGAAGGACCCTGCATCTCTTCTTGTCTGGGGAAGTTAACTTCATGATGCTAAACCTGACCTTTGTGAATGTCCATGGGTGTAAATTCAGGCTGTGGCTCATTCAGAGACGGCTTTCTCTCCTTTGGCTAACTGCACTTTGTCTTTTATCACTGATTTGCTGTCTATTTCTGTGGAAATACAAATCCACCATGTTCACCCAAGATGTGTCCACAAGTTTTCTGTGAACTAGAACCCTAGCCTTTTAAAATCAGCTGTGCTTTTATTTTCTTAGTCCCTTGAATCCAGGCAAGAAAACTTCATGCTTAGTTGTGGACTCAGTCGTCTGCTATTGTACTAAAGTAAAAGAGCTGTTGTACTGTTTCTAATACCTGTTCACATATGACTTTGGTGAAGTGCGTGCTACTAAAAGGCTGCCTTCTTCGTTGAGTTTATAGTTTCTATGCTTTTACCTAAAGCATCATGGTAATGAATAGCTATTTGCAAATCCCTGTTCTTGAATGAAAATTGAAGCATCTCAGTGTTCATACATTAAAGAGCGGGACGCAGTGTGTAGGGTTTGGGGGAAAAAATGTGAAAAGTACCTTCTTTCTATACCAGACCAAACTTGCGCTTATTAAAAATCCATTCTTGATGCAGGAAAATAAGACATTTAAAGCAGCACCATCCTCAGTCATATCTTATTTCTTCTGTAATTGATGTTGTTATGAATTTTTACTGAGATTTCAAGGAAAATAGAATATTACTTTCAAGTGCTCCCTCTTAAATGTTGATTTGGAAATATGAAACAAATTGTCAGCAGCCTTTGGAAATGTTCAGTAGGAATTCAGGTCTCAGCTTCTTTCTGTAAAAGCCTGAAGGAAAGTTTGGTGTTTCCCAAGATAACAAATACACCTTAATTCTCAGGTCCTTGAACTTACCAGCAGTTTGAAAAACGCCTGAGAGTCTGTTCAGGAAACAGGACTTAAAACTACAAGATATGCTTTGAAATGCAATAGCAAGCACAAAGTCACTCAAAGCCTCAGCAAAGTGAAGTAGTAAACGTGATGACTCTGGCTTTCTTGTACAGCATTTTTTGGAGCTAATTTGAAGCTGTGTGTTCCCAACGCAACCAAGGGCTACAAGATCTTAGCCAGCGTATTTTAAATGAGGCCCTTCCAATTGGGGTAGTCCCTGTGTTGCACTGAACTGCAAAAAAGTCGACTGCATTTACATCACTAACTTGGAGAGAGTTCAGACAGCCAACTTAATAAATACAGTAATAAAAAAAAAATAATCCCAAATTTTTGCTACTGATCTGATCCCGCAATTTCACTGGAGTCATTCCTTGCTGCTCTGTTTTGCTTATTATGAGTTAAATCAGTGCGTGTCCAAAGAACAGAACGGTGTCAGCTTTGGATGGACTTTGGTGATCTTTCTGCTCTGTTCTTTTTCTGGGTAATTCTTCTCCAGCATTGCGTACATTTGAATGCAAAGGCAAAGTTGCCTTTTTTACATTTATCCCCCTCCCCTGCTTGCCCCTGCATGTGGTCTTTCACATGCATGTTAAATCTGGATCAAGAGCTTGTGGGAGATGCTAGGGGGTAGTCCCAAACACCCCTTTCCAAGAATTGTCATTCCACAAGAATATCAGGTAACTAATGAAAATTAGAAAATTACCATCTCTTTTAAAAGAGAAAATGTCCTAAAAAAAAAACCAACCTTCTCATAAAGGCCTCTTAGCAGCCACTATGAAAGCAGAATGACTTAAGTTCCTGTGCAGAAGCACAGCTTTTATAAATGTCCCATAGGTATGCAATACAGAGAAGATGCCATTTACCTGTGGTACAGAGAAGAATGGGCATCTCTTGCTGCTGCTCTTGTGAGACTTAAAGAATGAGTTAATGAAGACAGCTTTCAGAAATCACAGGAGAGCTGGGCCTCTGTCTTGCTGAACACTGTACAAACATGCAGTCTGTACCCCCTTGCTTTTTCTGGTAATAACATAAACACACTTAAAAACATCTTTTCACATGCACAGTGCTGTATTTGACAATGTGAGAGGAGGTGTTGGGGCTGAATAGTACCTGACACTGTATGAATAACTGTAGTTCCTTCCACAGTAGTGTTGTTTATGCTCCTTTCACTCCAAAATGTCCTTTTTGGGGGGAGATAGAAAGAAGGGAGTTAGAGGTAATTTTTCCATAGTTCCTGAAATATTCTGATCAGTGTCACAGTCTGCCAGAGGTGCGTTCCTGTAGCTTGAAGCCCAAAGTGTATGTTGCCTGCCCTTGGAGGCGGCATGAAAGTACGTGGAGGTTGAAAGCCTGGTGGGAGATGACTGAATGACTCTTTAGGATGGAGAGGTCCCAGCTGGGCACACTCCTGCTCATCCTGCCTGAAGCAACCAGTCCCTGGAGTGAACCAGTCTTGGAACTACACTGCAGTATTTAATCTTGGAGGGAAGTAGTTGGTTCACTTTCAAAAGAAAGGAGTAAATTAATACAGTGCAGCAAGATGACCAGTCAGAGAACTGGGAATGAACAGTGAAGCTATTTGACTTGAGAGAGTAGATGCAGTTTATCAGTCACTCACTCCATCCCTCTCTTGAGTCTCTTTCGAGCAGAAAGAGCTAAGATGAAATGTGAAATACAAGGAGTTATATCAGTTAATTATTTCCTGACAAATATCTGGAGGTTATCTTAGGCTACGTGAAAAAGCAGCTCAAAAGATGAATGTTTTGTGAATGTTCTGATTGGTTGGAAGTAGGATTGCATGAATGATATTTTAAATTACTTTTTAGTTTTTGTTGACCTAAGGCTGCAGCACAACTTACCTAGTAGATTCCCGGTATTGCACGTGGATTTTTGGCTGTACATTCAAATAGATGTAAAACAGCAACCGTGGACTGTCACTTCAACCTGATCTCCATAAATCTCAAAGGAGGCTTTATGAATGATTGGTTCCAGTGTCCTGATGCATTAGGGAGAGTAAGATGTCAAATTTAGCATATCACCGCTACTTCAGCATGTCGGTTTTACTCTCGCGCTAGCCGTGTTTGCGAGATGCATTCAAAAGCGAAGTTACGTGGGGTTTTTTTACTGTGAAATACAAGAAAATTTATCTCTGACAGAAGTTGGTGGGGCTTATTATTTTCATATCCATCCTCCATTAAAAAGAGTAATCCAAAATAATCACTTTGGCTAGCAACAGCAAGATGATGTTCTGTGTGGAACAGGAATCACGTCATGCATATTGATCATTAATGAAGCTCTTAGCTTTAGGGCACGTGGTGCCTTTCCACTGTTACACATGAAAACTGGCAGTCTGGTGTCTCAGCCTGCAGTTGGGGAGACTTAAAGTGGGAGAAGATGTACTCCAAGACATGGCACACTGTATCATCCTTTGCTTTCTGACAGAGGATAGTGTGGATGATGTGGAATGAAGTCAGTGGCTGTTCTGGGTAGGGCAGCCACCTTACAGGCCCCATCTCCACAACTGGTTTTGACCTCAAGGGTTGGTTACTCCTCATCATTACTTGCAGAGAAGCAGAAGTAGTGCAGTAAGGAGAGGGTGAAGAATATAGCTGAAAAAAAGGTGAAGGGAAATAGAAGAAAGAAGAGAAAGACAAGGGGAAAGAAAAAGAAGAGTAAAAGAAGCAATGTGGTGGAAGAATCGTTGAGAGGTGGCTTCTCTGTTGAGCTATGCAGATCAGGGGGCTCTGAAAGCTACAAGTTTATGAGGGTCTAGTTCTGTCCCCAGCAGCAAGAGACTGCTCCACATCAGTGATGTAAGAGATGGTGGAATAATGTTTATTTAATTGCATAGCCTTGATAGGTCAGCGTTTTTTGGATGAGGTAATTTACGCAGGGTGGAATCCCAGATCTCTGTTAATACAGGTGCTGGTATCTGTTTCCGTGGTTACAATTGCAAAGCACAGCTCTCTGCTTTTAAGTTGTTTGTAAGTATATGAAACTGTCATCTTGGGAACAGAAATTTCCTGCACTTGGTACCTTCCCTGAGGTAATACCTTTCCTTTAAGAACTGTTTTGAAAGCAAGTTTGAGAGAGACACTTCTGCTGTTTTGACAGGAATGGAGGAAAGTATAATTTTCTTACCTGCTGAGAAGGCGTATGTGTCATAAATGAGACCTAGTGCAGACAAACAGGAGGGTGTGATATTTGTTTGCTGAATACCCAGGTGTACCTCCTTTTCCCAGGAGTACTTATCAGTCAAAATCCTTTGGCCTCACTCTTGCTTACCGTCATTCCCATTCATACCAAGGCGAGGTGTCATGGTCTATCTGCTCTGTTTTCATCTGTCTACAGGATGGTATAGAGGCACGCAAGGTTCTCAGATTTTGAGAGAAAAGGAACCATAAAATGTACACATTAATAGAACTCGTAACAAAGTAATGAAAGGCTCAGCAAACAGCTAGTGTGTCTCACAGTGATTTGAGAACTACAATTTTTCTCCAAATAATTAGTGTCCTATATTTTAGATTAATAGGCTGTCCTGTCCCATAACTTTTTCCAAATTAAATTGGCTTCCAAAAGAAAATCTAATCCTTTTCAAAAACCTTCTTTAAATGTTGACTTAGAAGTCAGTCACTGAATTTCTAGCTTTTGGGTTAGGCAATTTGCCAACAAACCCAGAAGCTGAAACAATATTTTCTCTCTAAATTGAATTTGAGTGGAAAATGCTAGCACACTAAGGCAACTCATAGTGGGTTTTTTAGGGGAAAACTTTTCATGGATAAATATACCTTGATTCATCTCTCCTGGTTCCATAGGCTTTCTTGTCTTGATTTGCACTGAATCACAGTATTCACTTTTCTGGCATACTCTTGTGTATAGATGCCCTGTCTTCATTGAAATCAAATTGGGCTTTTATAATGAGGTGGTTTTATTTCTGGAAAATAAGACCAATCATGATATGGCTTCTCAAAGACATCAGATTATATAAAATAGGTAAAGATGAAATGCAACTTGTCATTGGTAAAAACAGACCTTCTAGTGCTTTCCCAACATGGGTTGTAATTAAAAATCTGTGATTGTCTGATTTTTAAATTTAGTGCACACTTGCACTCATAGATGCACGATTCCTGCTGAGGCATTTACTGAGTAGCTACCATCTTTGTAATGTTGTTCTGGTTTGAGATAGAACAGAACCAATTTTCTTTTCAATAATTCAATATCTCAGTATGAAAAGGTATGCAGGAGGATTTGTTTGAACTCAAAGACAGTCAAAAAAGGGGAAGAAAGAATCATGAGATGTGAAGTATGTTGCAGAAGAGCTGAGCTGTGGAGATAGGGGGGACAGAGAAGGAGGAACAAGGAGCTAGGAGGAGTAATAGTGAATAAAGAATTTAAGGTCAGCCTAGCTACCAAACCATATTTAAGCATTATATTTTTGGAACTTATCATCTGTGCATCCTGCTCTGCCTTGGTACTTCCAGAGGCTTTGTGGAGCATCTGAAATTTTAGATGCATAGGGAGATCTTGGGTTCTACCACAGAAGTCTCTGCATGGGAGAGCAGGAGCTTTTGATCATCGCCTGTACAATCAGGCTCTCTGACTTCTGCATATCAATGCATGGTAAATGAAGCAATAAGAACATAATCTGAGAGCTTCAACTCTACTCTCTTTTGTAAAGAAAAGACTGGAGCCCAGCAATTTAAGAAAAAGCTTGCTTCAGAAAAGCTTTCTTTTTTAACATGCACAGAAAAGAATTACAAAATGTGTCAGTGCATTTGGGATTTGCCAATTGTGCTACCAGTTCAGTTCAGTGACACTGGAAGAGGAAAAGGAGACCTCATTTTAGGGGCAGGCTCATTCTCCTCCCTGCTAGAGACTTTGGGACTCTGATAACATTCTTTATCATCCAAGTTTCTTTTCTGTATTTCATCATGAAATGGGAGAAAAACAATCAAACAACAAAACCTTTTCTGTCCTTTAGCTGTTTTGTTTGGCCTCTTTTACTGATACCTGTATACAGCGTGTAGCATGCTAGGACCATCACCTATGTGTATCTGGAAGTACTTCCATGAATAAAGGTTTAGTACCAAGTTCAATAATAGAAACTTGCCCTTCTTGTTAAAAAATGTCACCTATATTTGACTTCTGATTGCTAAAAACTTTCAAAGTTTATTTGTAAATAAGCTCCAATGAAAACAAACTGAATGATTACAGTCTGGATTCCCTTCAGAGCGATTTCTGGCATGTAGGAAATAAATTATAGTGTACTCAAAAAACCAGCTGCTTCCATTTGGGTAGAGTATATCATGATTTAATGAAGACAGCCATCTGCTCCTGGGTAAAATCCTAATTAAGCAATATATGAATCAGAACAAAATTAACTATAAAGCAATTAGTATCTTATAAGTGTTGCCAACAATGTATAGCAACTAGTATGTGAAAAATTTCTTAAAATGTGGCTAGCTTTCATCATGTCTTGATACACTTGATAAAGCTTTTGTTGCCTATAATTGATACCACAACATCTTCATAGTAGAATTTAGATTTCATAGCAGGAGCTAAAGTATTGCATAGAGAACAGGTATGACCATCATGTTGTATACTTACTAATTTGGTTTTTTTCTGTTTGTTGCTTAGCATCACATTTAGTGAGCTATGCTGCAATTCAGATGCAAAAGCACCTGAAAAAGGCTGTGGAAAGTATAACCCTGCAAATCTTACAGGCAAGCTGGACAGGTGATTGAACAGGCTGTATCTCTGGGAAAAACTTGCCTGAATGCATGAGTATTTCTGTGCCAAAAGTCAGATTTGTGAAGTTGACACTTAATTAAAAAGAGAAACCTCCTCATTTAGCTTTTATGGCATGTCTCAGGCCTGCTTATGCAACTGTGCAAGAAGTCACAGAAAGCTGGTCGAAGGGATCTTAAAACTGAGTTGAGAGCAGTGTAACGTGTCTCAGAGGAGACAAACTTTGTGCTTCACACAGCCTGAACATTGATGCTTAAACTACAGGGAAGCTTAGAGAAATAATAATTGATCCTGTATGCTTAATATGCTTTAAGGGAAATGTACTTTTTGGGGGGTAAATGTGAAGAACATGGGTGCAGTGTGGACCCAGACAGCAGCTGAGGACATGTGCAACCTCAGCGGCATTGCTGGGCTGGGTCAGGCTGTGTTTGGGTTCACATGCCATGGCTTCACCTCCTGGACTATGAGGCTTGTAGAGAAATGAAGGAAAAGTGAAGTGATGGAATGGGCAGGCAACACTCTTGTGCTCTGACTTAGTGAGATATATAGGAGGTCCTTGTGCATTGTTTAATGAAAATAAAAATCATTGTAAACACCAGTACTGTGTGTAAGCACTGCTCTATCCTGTTTGTGGCAAATTGCTGCTTCCTTCCACGTATATGACTGACTTTCTTTGCAGTGCTTTCAAGAACTAGTAAAAGATAATATGCAAAACAATAATTACAGCTTGCTTGGCACAGATATAAAATTTAATATCCGGGAGAACTCTCTCTGTCTCCCCTTTAAGCTGAAGTAACTGTCTGGGTCAAACAAAAATGGAGTAGTTGTTATACAAGGGAAATTAAGCAGTCTGTTCACAGATCAGGTCCTTGCCTTTCCTCAGTCTTAGACGTAGCCAGACTAAAACCATGAGACACACTCTTCCCCTGCTATTTCCCAGTGTCTGTTGAATAAAAGAGAGATTTTCCTTGGTGATTCAAAGCTATAGTAGCAGCGGTTTATCCTGCTGTGATCTGTACAGCCTCTGGCTTGCTGTGGCACAACTATCTGTATGCAGGCAATCCCACCTCATGCACAGGCTAACACAAACCAGTCCAGGGTCCCGGTGCTCCCATCGGCTACCAGCCAGGACTGGGAATGATAAGGGATCAGGACACCCACACCACTCTGTGACTCAAACCAAAAGGATTTTAAAAACTACATTTTGTTGTTGTTCCTTCCTTATCTCCAGGATCTCTTCTGGTTTTGCTCTCCCTGAGCAAGAAATCAGCTTTTTCAGTTTAGTCCCTGAAAGAAACGTTCCATTGCTGTGCAGAGCTAGGCTGCAAACACTGCAGGCGAATGTTTTTCAAGCCAGACACAAAGCTGTTTTCTTTTCCTCTTATACTCTTCTAATTAAACTTCATCGACCGTCGGTGGGCTCTCTCATTTCACACCTAGCCTATGCAACAGCACCTCTTTAAGGTGAAATTCTCTGAAAGAACAACTGAATAGACACCCCTTGAGGATGTTATTCTGCTGGATGCCTCTGGAAGAGCAGCAGCTGCAACAAATCGGAAAGTTCCTCAGCAACTCTCAGCTAGAATGGTGTTAGTGGATAGATGCCCATCCTCTGTGGTCTGCAAGCAGCTGTTCAGCTCTGTATGGGAATTTTACACTGCTGTCTTCAGGCATCCAGGTGCAGTGCAGCTTTGAGAAGCAGAGTTAACCACATCACTTTTCCCATACAGGTGCTGGAGGGAAGCAGCTGCCTGTGGGGGGCAGTTTGGAAGGCCACAGATAGAGGTCCGAGATGGCCATGCACATTTCCTCTTTCCCATTTGTGACTTTGCTCCTTTATTGCTTCCACTCAGATGACTTGTTCTGCTGCTGCAGGTAACCAGAATTTCTGTAAGGGCTACCTTTTTTATTATTTAAATTTTCTTTCTCCTTTCCCAGTCCTCAAAATCATACACTGTTCCAAATCACTAAATGCATGTAGCCAACATAGCAGCAGTCTTCACTTGTGCAATCAAACAAAGCCAATATTTTTTCTAAAATAAAAAGACTTAACATTAGATTGGCATAAAATGGCAGGAAACTTGGTGGGGAAAGATACTGTGACAAGGAACTTGTTCTACTCATATTTTTTTCCTGAGGTCTTTGAGGAATAAAAGAAAGATAGCTGGGGATTCCTTCTCTCTCCTGATGTAGTGGATACCCATCAGTGCTGATGCAGAAGAAGACTTTAGACCTGAGTATGATTAACTCCATGGTAAAGCAGGTTGCAGCTTTTGTCTCAACTTCAGTAGAAAGTAAAGGAAAGCCCTACAAAGGAAGCCTGTTTATGTCATGTGAATACAACAAGGCCATACTTGCCATGAGCTTGAAGACAGAATGTGTAATACATACCTACAGATATGTTTATCTAGGAAAGCATACAAGCAAAATGTAGACAGCTGTGTTTATCCTGCCCTTCCAGCTCTAGCTTCTGAGCTCTTTCCATGATATTCCTAAGCACCTATACTCCTGTCCTTGGCTCTGTCACTGTTTCCTTGCTTGGATAATCTTCCTAACTCCTTTTAAACACAGTCTTGGCAGCTCTGGAGAAACTGTTTATTGATAATTGCCCCATGTTGGTACTTATAGAGAAGTTGGGTCTGTTTCAGATATCACTTTGCAAAAACTCAGTATACGGCTGACTTTTTCTTTCTAAATGAGGTTCAAGTTGGTTACTGGAACAGTGTTTTTCTGCCCTCCTGCCGTGAAGGTCTGAGTCTCTGGACAGCTGACTGTCCCTCTGTTTGTTCCCCTGTCTGAAAATTGATGTGTTCTGAGATGTGATTTTTTTTTTAAAACACCCAAAATATTTTTAAATAAAGGGTTCACATACACCCATAGCAGAGTTGCAGAAACATGGGGGCCTCTGGTTTGAAGAGCCGAGGAGCTTTTACCTACCTCAGCAAGGGGGCTGATGGCCAACAAAACATCAGAACATCCACCATGATAGGAGGCAACTCTGGAGGGGCAGAGGATGCCCGAGGCTGCAGCTGCCTCCTTCCAGCATCTGAAGACACTTCTAGGGAGGATCTTCTGCCCACCGTGGGTCCCTCTGCCAGGGCCCAGATCTTATCCCCTCAGATCTTGCATAAATTTAGATAGGAGTCTTGTGAGTGCCTTCACTCTTGCTCTTACTTCTGAGGAGACATGCCTGCGCTGGCTGGTGTGGTACCTGTGGGACCCGCTCCCTGTCCCGTCCCCTCGCTGTGCTGGGCCTGCCAGGCCTTCAGGCTGCCCTCCTGCTCTGCCCTCCCTCAGAAAAGCCATGCCTCCACCTGCTCCTGCCTCCTTCATTTCTGCTGCCTGCCATTCCTCTCTCTGAAAGGTGACCATGAGGTACTGTCAGTCCGCAGCTGTCGCGGTGGACAAAGTTTGCTACAGGGACATCTTGGTTGATAGGCCTCTAAAGGGATGGGATAAGGTTTTGCTAAGGAGACACCTGGAGGACAGTACAGTTGCATCCTCATAGTTCATTGCTGGAAAACGCCTTTTTGTCTCCCCTTTCTCAGGTGCTGGGGAGGAATTTGTATCTTGAGGGGCTTCTCGGGGTCAGGCCTATTCCTAGAGTCACTATTCAGTCATCAGACATTGAGCTGCCCTATCGTGGTGCTGAGGCACGCAAGAATTAGTTGAAATGACGCTTCCCTTGTTGCAATCGTTTCTTTGTATAGTCTTAACGGTGTGATTGGAACAAAAGCAGAGCTTCTGACCCAGAAAGGCTGTGTGGGCGCCACAAGAGAACCAAGCATTGTCCTAAACAGAGCACTAACGGGACCTGCTGCGGCTGTTTCTCTGAGCACAATTAGTCCTCGGTTCATGCAGCCGCTGCCGGGGCTGGTTTTGGAGGGAGTGATGTGAGGAGACAGGGTGGGTAACTTGGGCAGGTCTTCGATCTCGGAAGAGAAGCAGTTGAGGCAAGGGACACCATTGCGAGCAAGGGCGAGAGGTGTTGGGATGTGTTGGGAGCTTGCAGCAGCAGTCAGAGCTACCTGTGAAAGCCATGATGAGAATTTTAAACTTGATGCTTTAAAGTTCAAGCAGTTTGTTTTTTGTTTCCCCCTCCGTCATTCCCCTAATAGCATTTTTCTGAGAGTACATTCTATTTTCAGTGGAACTACTAACAGGTATTGCTTCAGGCAAAATCTAACCCTCATAGTTGAGGTTTTACATCAATGATTTCTGCACTTGAATTTGTACAAGTGATTTTTCCAGTTCTTACCTAAATGTTTTGTGGTTTCATTGCTTCTCCTATGAACAGTATTTAAAAATAACAGGATTTAAAATTGGATCTAGTAGCTATTTTCAGTATGTTTCTTATGAAGGCAATACTTTCACATGTGTATGTCTTCTTTTATTTGCAAGTGATGATGAGGATTTTGAGGCGTGAAAACCAATCTAAACTTAATATCCCTTTTTGCAGCTCAAAATATGAGGAAATGTCTATTTATTGAGCGGTCTTCCCTGCCATCTTCCACCGGATTGTGATTGATAATTTCTGCCTGATATCAGTAGAAAAGTCTTGTAATTATAGTGTCAGTTTGCGTGTGAAAGCAGGTCTAGGTCCAGCACTCAAGACAGAAAGAGGGTGCCCACGTGTCACTCCTGACATTTTCTCAGAATTATTGCTGCCTCACTAGCTCACCTATCAAGCATGGTGAATTGCATTTCTTCTCATTGATTACTAGCTTTCCTGTGCAGCTGAAAGCATTGCCAGCTATTCCCTGACATGATGTAAAATCAGTTGAATACTTTGGCAGGTACATTGTGTTAAGAAACTATATTTTTAAAGTGCCATTAAGTGGATGTTATTAATGTTGATTTTTTATTTTTTTTGTCTCATCCCTGGACTGATAATATCTATATTTTAATATCTATGAATGCATCAAAGTAGATATATCTCTGCACCAATATTCTTCCATATTTAATGATATGCAGCTGGGAACAGAGCATTCATACATGATATTGAAAAGGGTTGGTTTAGATTTATCACTGTCACAAATATTTAAAATCCACAGGGATTGCTTTTTGGCCAATGACATTATAATCTTGAACACATTTTGTGACCAAGTTTTGGAAATCATACCTTGTCCCTGGATACCCTGAGGGTTACATATCCTCTTGTCAAAGATAGCATGGTTATTATTCACTCATATAGTGCCAGTAGTGTTCAGGGGCTGTAATGGTCTTGTAGTCATCCATGTTATTAAATTTCAGTGGTCTGACAACAATTTACCAAATGCCACTTACTATATCAAGAATAAACCTGTCCTGTCCTGTCAGCCTCAGCATCACCACACATACTAGCTTCCTGGAACACCTGAGGCATGAAAATCATTGGGACTATTTCTGATTCCTCTCACTTTTAAATAAAACCAGGTATTTATGGAGAAAATACTTTGGGTGCCCATTCATCTGTGCATGGGAGTTCTGCATGGGACCCAGTTTGTGAGGAACACCTGTGCAACCAGGCCAGAAACTCCCTTCTCCAAGAGCACTTGGGGTGTTTGCTGCATGGTGGCTGGTTGATTCTCACGGGTCAGTGGACATATTAGCTTTCTCCTGTAAGCAAGAAGTTCTGCTGAGAAGAGAAACTGTTTGGGTCCATACAATTGGTTCGAGCTCCCTAAGGGAGATGTCTATGTAAAAAAGGCCTGGGTGCCCTCTCTTGGCCACCTTCACAATAGCAGCCAAAACCAGGACAAAATAGCGTTTGGGAGTGAAGCAACGTGGCTGCTTAAGTAATGGAGACAGGCTTCAAGACTTGTGACTATGTTAAGATAAATGTTTATGTAAATGCAGGACCAGGAGCTGAAGATGCCATTCTAAACTCACAGTGCCTCACTAGCTTTGGGCGAGACAACTAACTTTGTGGTCTCTATTGGTACATCCCAACAACATGACTAACAAACCTCTGTACTGTCCCTTAGGTACTAATAACAGCTATGAATGAAAGAGTCAAGAGTTCCTTAGCCTGGTCTTATGGTCTTTCCTGTTTGTCTCGTGTCATTTATCACAGCAGTCTTTTGTCATGTAACTTACCTCTTGATGAAACGCTGCAGCTCTTATTATTTCAACAGGATCGCATTTGAGTGGCAGCTGCAGGGTTGAGGTGCACATGTGCCTGCGTGCTGATGCCAGCACTTTAGTAAGGCGTGTTGAAGACCTCCATAAAATTTCTAAGGTTATTCAGTTTATCAGCAATCCAACTTACCACTTCAGGAACTACAGTATGTCAATATTCTACTAGAAAAGCGTATTCTGATAGTAAATAGTAGTTTCTCTATGTGTAAGAGAAATGATCATTGAGATGGTATTTAACATATGAATAAGAACAAGCTGGTTAAGTATAAAGAACATTTGATCAGCCTTTTATCAGTCAGATAAGAATGCCTGTGTTAACTAGCAAATCAGCAGTTTAGTGAAGGAGACTACATCTACAGAAAGTCCTTGTCATCCTAATAAACAAATGCATTCTACAAAGGATTTAAATTTATGTGCCTGATAAAAAAAAAAAAATGTTATAATGATCAACTTTTTATTTATAGTGAAGACCAAGCTAGCTATTCACTGTAATGGAGCTCAGGTGGTTAATATCTGCTGAGGATTTAGCCCCACCCTATTTCTGAGCTAGATTTCTTAGCAATTTACTGATGAGTAAAAGAGAACAGGGATTAGAGCAAAATGTGGTTTGAGCACTGAAGTTGCACCCTGCTGCTGGTCCAGGCACCTTCTGGGGGTAAGAAGACAAGACTGTTAGGTAACAAACACAATGTTTGGAGTTGATTATATGCATTCTATTTCCAGCTCTGCTATGGGCTTTTTATGTAACTTTATAGATCTCACTAAACCTCTTAATAGAGTTGTCTGAAAATTACAAACTCTCACGGGCATGTTTTTGCTTCTGTATGTAAGCAGTGCCTTATGAAGCACCCTTAAATGCCTAGTGGAAATATGCTAACTGAAAGTTCGTTACTGCTTCGCTGTGTGACACGGATAAAGATACAACAGTTACCATTACAAGGCAGACAGCCCTTAGTGGTGGGATGATGCTTGCACCTGCATGGGTATGTCCTATATTAAATCCTTCACCTTAGGTAAAACTCTCTGATGCCCAGAGTTAGGGATGGAGCTAAGCACTTGGAGTGCAGGTGAGTCCTTTGAAGAAATGTGTGACTTTGAGTAAATTTCCCTAGACTGACAAAGCAGAAGGATTCAGAGCAAGTTTCAAGCCCAGCAGAATGTATGTGGAGACTGAGACCTAACTACCAGTTTGAGGCAGCCATGTGAAAGAGAACATAGGAGAAAGACAGCCACAGTGGCAAAAAGAAAGCTCACAGCTGAGATCTCTGAAGGGTCCAGGGAAGAGTGGCCAGCCATGAATCAGAACCAGTTGCAATGCTCCACTTTTAATGTGAGAATCCTTCACATCCTTTCTGTTGCAAGACGCTTGTCAGATCTTGTTGCAAACTAATTCTTGCTCATACTAATTAAAACCAGAATGCGTTCTGAAATGCAAAACACTTGCATCCTTCTGCTTGAGTTGACAAGTCAAAACAACCCTACATGAGATGGGTCTGCAATATGCTCTGACAGCCTATGTACAGCGTTCATTGATCAGGCAAACATTTCCCAAAATGCATGATAAAAAGCCATTCCCAAAAGCCTTAGTACCCAGGACAGGCTGTGCAGTCTTCCCACCCAGGCTATCTATGGAGCTTCTTGGTCTTCTATGGAGCTGTTTTAGCTTCTAATGGGGTGAGGGGGGGTGGGGTGGAACCACAGTGTTATATTTTCATGTGGTTCTATTATTAAATAAGAAAAACCGGAACAATGTCTGAACAGTAATCCCATGTTTCCGAAGGTAGGGGCTTCTGAGACACCTAGAGTTGACATGCCACAAGGCTATACCTCATTAGTTTACTTATGTTGCATATCTGTGTACTTCTGGGAATGGAATAGGTGTTTTACATGCAAATAAAAGATGTGGGTGGAGGAGGGAAGAGGGCTGAATTATTCACTTTCCTGCCCTGCAGCTTGTGTAATCATGCATGCCACAGCAAAGTGAATGCAAAATGCCATAAGCAAGGTTTGGAGCTGGTATAAATTAGTACAGCCCTGTTGTAGTTGACAAATGTGTCCTGGGCAGCTTCTGTGAAGGGTTAGACCTGCTTTATATTCGCTCTGTGAGTGACTCCAAAGAAGAATCAGGTCTGAGGACCCAGTCCTTGTTTATACATACTAAAAAGCCATAAGAAAGCAGGAGGGAATGCCCTGAAAGTGAAGGTCTTCAAACATTATTTTGAGATGTACAGGTTTCTAGATATATATACAGGTAACAGCACTCCACACTGAAACAGACGGATGTCAGCTGGCTGCTCTTGGAGAGGATAGAAAATTGGGGGCACAGAATAATTACTGTTCCAAGCCATTAATTGGTTCTGTTTTTTGATACTTCGTAAGCAACCTAGGTTGGGAATAAAACTCTCAGACTATGTGACAGTGGCATGGGTTAGTACACAATGCAAATGTGAGGAAAATACCACGTAAGAAACCTAATACAGTTTCTGAGTAATTAATTGCTCAGCACTAGTAAAGCAATGTAACCATTTATTAAAATAGACAAGGTTTTGTGTGCGATTCACAGCTGAATTGTCTGCTAATTAAGAAAGAACTAATAGTCATTTAGATAATAGTCTTGTCAATAATTGTGGACAAAAGGAAGTAAAATTTTATTAGCTGGAAAAAAAGGGGTTGGATGACTTCTGGATATTGATATCTGAAAAAAAAACCTGAGCTTGAGAGATAGTGTTAGAAAATGGTACTGGACGCTTCCTGTTGAGTGATTATGTTCTATTACACAAATGCCAGGATACTTTTCTCTCATCACTCATCATTATCATTGGTTATGGTTTTATCGTATATTTGATAATGTGCTCAAGGGAATACTTAAATATACTGTGGAGGAGTAAAGAGGATGGGAATAAAAATTTGATTGTATTATGTTGTTTGTTTACCTACTGAGAGAAATTCCTGACTTCATAATGTGGTATAAAGACACAATTTGAAAAGGTCTGTAGACATCTTACTTCCAAAAAGTCAGTGAGGGAGAGTCCAAGGCCCAGATGGTGTTTGTGCTGCACCCGGTAAAGGACTTGAGTCTCACAGAACATACCTGGTGAGGTAAATTGGCTTACAGCGTGGGATTCGGAGTGGTTTCTCTGGGGAGACATGGCAATCCAAAATGAAATACAGAAATGGGAGCTCCCGGTACTCACAGTAAATGCAGGGACATTCTAGAATCCATCCTAATTTTCAGCATTGACATCTCCATCCTCATAGGTTTCAAGGGCCAGGATCTTGCTTTTGGTCTTTCAAAACAACTGATCAGTACTGGTTCTTTTCATTTACATGATCAATAGTGGTGTCCCTGCCACCACTACTTTTAAGGATTATCTAGACATTACAGGATTTGTCTGAAAGTGGGAGACTCAGATTTGGCCTTCTCAGTGTTGCAAAAACTTATTTCAGACTTACATCTTATGGACAGTTGTGTGCCCCAAACACCTGAGCTTTGCAAGAATTGGATCTGAGTTCTTCAGGTCAAACAGGTAAAATGCATAGCATGAGCCAGATATCACCTTGATGGCAGGGCAAGTCATCAGGCAGAAAGCTATATAGGATTTTTCTGAAACACTCCTGCAGTCTCATCTGGAAAAGCCTTCTCTTTTTTTTCCATGCCAGAAAGGTTTACATGCTTTTTCTATAGACTCTAGTGGTAAATTTTTGCCTATCTAATCTTGGAGGTCTGTGGTGTAAACTCCAGGTTCTGAGTGAATCGTTGTGCTTCCCTTTATAGTCAATGCAGAGGAACAAAACTCTCTCTTGAGTGAAGTCTTACTGTATTGTAAAGCAGATGTGCAAAACAGGTTGGGTGAATCCTGCCTAAAATACTTCTTTCTTTCCTGCAGGGAGTTTAAGGCAACTAGCTCAAGATACACTGCTAGAGAGAGGTGTACGTATTAGTGATGTCTGTGTAAGAGAAATCCCTCTCCAGAGCTCAGCATCTTCCACAACAGAATCAGTGGAGGAGTTAAGACAGGGTGAGAAATGCGCACTGCTTCCCTGTCTCCTTCAACTTCCCTGTCTCAGACTGCTCCCTTCAAATTTACAGGAATTGTACATATTTGTAATCAGTTGTCCCTGTTGCTATAATCAGAAAATCACTTATGTTTTGTTACTGGCCTTGTTTGCATAGATCACTCTGGAAGCTTGTTATTTTGCTTTTCTAAAATGCCTTAACAAAGAGCTGGAATCATTGTAACTCACACTGAGTTAGACCAGCTTTTCTGGGAAAC
This sequence comes from Arenaria interpres, assembly GCA_013399435.1. Taxonomy (NCBI): domain Eukaryota; kingdom Metazoa; phylum Chordata; class Aves; order Charadriiformes; family Scolopacidae; genus Arenaria; species Arenaria interpres. Next base: position 285,405 of record VXAK01003938.1, on the reverse strand, counting down.
TTTTTGTATGTTTTGCTATTCCTCTTTTCCGAAGTTCATTGACGTGCTTGTGTTTGGAACAATTTCCCTCTTGAAAACACTGAACACAGTGTAATCATGGAGAAACTGGTATTCACATGGTGCTGTCCTTCTTCTCTTCTTCTCCACATCCGCTTTCAGTCTGCATTCAGAATGTTCTGGGTTTAGGGACTTGTTCCTTGTGGACCTAGTGAACTCATGGTTCATTAACCATGACATTGATCAGTGAGATGTCACCTGTTACAAATGTAATTACCAGTTAACTTGTCTCTGAAACATATTTTAACTGACAGTTTTAATTTTCAGCATTCTTAATGGAGAAATACAATGATATGCTGCAAGATGCTGGAGGTCTTGGAAATCCGTAACATTTACAAAATAATCTCCAAATGAAAGAAAATAAATTAGTTGCTGAAAAGTTGTGGCAAAGAGGAGACTTGATCAAGCTTAGCTTCAAATACTGGAACATGTATCGTCAAAAAGTTACGAATATATGTGCTGATAGATTTCACTCCTGATTGCTTCTTAGTACATAGCTTTAGTTTGTTTTTCTTCAGGTCTTGGCAACTTCTCAAGACTGAAATTGTTCTGTATTCAAGTAGTTCTGCCACAAACAAAACCTCAAACAAAACCAAAGTAACTTGTGTGCCCCATCCAGTCTTTACAATGTAGTTATAATGAGTATAATGTGAGCCAAAACCCCGCATGTGCTGTTATCATTTGGACTTTTTGGAAGATGAATATGTATGTCAACAATTTTCATTTTCAGGTCCTTTCCAATGAATGCTTATGTCATTACTTATTGCCGTTAGGTAACCTGTCAATAATCTCTACGTAACGTGGTATATTATTAAGGAGATTTAACGGATAACGATCCATAGGTAACACATGGGTAGCCCATTGGTGAGAAATCACTATTTGCCAAGCTCATTCCAATAATACCTTGTCTGGTTTTGTTTGGGTTTTGTTTGCAGTGCCCAAGCTGAGAAATGCAATTTTTGCCCGATTGTTTATTTTGCAACTTGATGCTAAATCAGGAGGGAGAGGCTTCTCTTGGCAAGGACTGCAAACAGTTCTGAATCCAGAGATGAAGTCTGCTTGTCTACGACTGTACTAGATGATTTTTGATTACTAGCATTGATGAATATGAGGGCTTAACTGATTGCCCTATTGTGAGGACAAAGGAGGTAATTTGCTCAAGGGGCTTAACACTAGCATCTTGAAGAGACAGTCCTTAGAACGAATTTAGCCATGACTCGTATCAGAGCCATCTATTGCTATTTATTATAATTTCAAAACCCTACCTCTTTAAATGTTTTAATAGGCTTTGTCTTGAACAGTACAGAAGACCTGTGTAAACATTGTTACGACAGCCAGGATCTTGCCAGGGAAAATGTATTATGCAAAGATTGGAAGGGTCGAATTGATGATATGATTCTTCATAATGGTAAAGATTATTGGGCATAGGTTTACTAAGAGTGTGGGAACACAGTCCAGGCTCATAAATAGTCCACAGTGTTAGACATCGTAGTATGCAAGTCTTTCTTGTCTTCCCATGTTAGATTTGGAAATTCTTCAGATCTGTTATGTCTCTGTATAGAGAGATTGTGCATGCAATAAAATCTAGTAAAACTAATGGACCATATAAGTGTGACTTAACGCATTCTGAAATTTACTCTGCATCAGGGACATGAACAAGCATCAAACTTATAGCAAAATTCAACCAAATTCCCTTATAGTTTATTCAGCACAAGAACAAAACTTTACTAAGTTTGAGATTCACCTGGTCTCTGTCTTGAGTTTTCCCTCTCATCAGCATCTCATGCTGCTTTTAGGAAATGCAGCAGCATTTTCATGAAAAGCAGACCAGATCTGCAGGCTGATGCTGAATTTTGATCTTGTTTTGTTTTGCAGCCTAGAACATTTTAAAGCTAAGTCCAGTGGCTTTTAAGAGAAAAAGGAGTGTGATTGTAGGTGGTTAAAAGTAGAGCATCTAGAGAGGAAAAATAGTATTTTATTTCATTCCTCCAAGCTCTTAAAAGCTTCTGGATACTGATGAACCTTTCAGTAGCAGGGAAGTAGGAGGTCAATGTTAAACTGGAAATGTCACACCAGTGTTAGATTCCTTCTCTTTTGAGGGATCTCGCAGCTTTACCTACACTCTGTCTTAGCCCTTTCCATGAGGTGATTACTGCCCTGAAAGGCATGAATGTTTTTACTTTTGTTACCAAGAACCTTTCCCTCCCTTTCATTGCTAAGTTAAAAATAAAGACAAGGAAAACTAGCCAAGCAATTCTCCCCCTAAATCACCTTGATGTTTGTTGTTCCAAACAGACTTATTTCCCAGCTTTGCCTGCGTGTTTGGTAGGCTGGTAAAGAGATGAGGCATGCTTAAAAAAATGATTTCTGCAGAGTGAGACTCAAGGGGAAAATGCTGAAAATGTCTTTTAGGCTGTTTCCTCTTGGATTACTGAACTTCTCTCTGTCCAGACAAGGTATTTGGACAGCTGTTCAAGCAAACTCTTTCTTAAAGGCCATTTACCCACAGTATAAGGACCCCTCTGCTAGGGTCACCTCACTCTTTTTCATGTTCATCCTAACAGCTTCACCATCCCCTTGTATCTTACTGTAACTCAAATCTCCACATAGATTTCCCCATAAGTACCGATCTCTCATCCTTATTACTTAGGCTGTGCCTGTTCAACAGAGATCCTCCATACCATTTTATTCCTGCTCCTTCCTCTTTTATCTTCTTCTTGTCCATATATCCCATTGGCTCCTTTCTGGGCTGCCCTGTCTGCCCACACCCCCGCTGCTTGGCTGTCTGACGTGTCCTGATGTTAGCAACTAGGCTGTTTACACTCTCTATGCTGACACCAACAACTGACATTAGATTTTTAGATCTCACACATCTGTAAGGTTTGATCTGTTTCTGGAGATAATACTCCAGCCTTTTGGTGATTTTGAAAGACACCGTTGAAACTGCTTACATGTAATTCATTTTCTTGATCACAAAAATAAGTTTCAAGTCCAACTCTATGGCAGAGGTCAAATTCTACCAGTGCAGAAGTAGGAGAAGTTACTAAACCCTCTCATGCATTGGATGCTTGCTAGATTATATATTCACCTTTACTGTCATGGACAAGAGCTGAATCTACATATTAAATATTTACACTCTACCCACTACCATAAATGAAGAGCTACTGATGCTGGAACCTTGGTAATACTAGCATGGAAACAACAGGCTCAAGTATTAGTTGGCATTGGGTGGAGACATCCTGGGCTTCTGTCCTCAGCAGAGACAGCTGTTCTCAGATGACAACCAGATATTGCTAAAACAGAGCAGCTGAAACTAATTCTAGGATGCTGAAGAACTAGAGCAACAGTAGTGGGCAACTGGGAAAAACCTGCCATCAAATTGTATTAGAAGCTGTAACAGCACCCAGAGATCTTGTGAGTATATCGGAAGCCCACGTGTAGTAAAAGGGGAAGACTGTTTTAACATACAAGATGTCAATCCACGAAGCACTGTAGCAGCATGGACACCAATGGACAAGAACACAATAGGAGCAGCAAAGGAGTTGCCAGTTGCCAAAAGGCATTGCCTCACTGGTCAAAAGAAAATCGGAAAGCTGTCTCTTACTCTAGATAGTAGATCACAGTCTTAAATGAGAAGTAAAATGCTAAAAGATGGTGCCTGGAGAGTTTCTGCTTTTAGAAGCTGGATCTGCCCTCAGTAGAATCTGTTTTTTTCCTCCTCTGTGCAGTGTCACCATGGAAGGAAAGCAAGAGTTGGGTATCTCATGTCACACCAGTGCATTTGTTGCAGGTCTGAGTGGCTGGCACTCAACCACTTCTCTGCCGCCTTCCTCCTCTTGCTGCCAGACGGAGGCTTTTCCATTCATGAAAGCTACTGATCATCCTCCCGTCCAATGGTCTTCAGGAAGAGGGTGAATTTCAGGCTTGTATGAGAAACCTCTTAATTTTCTCATCACTGAGTGCAGCAGGGCAACAAAGTTCTGGCAAAACTGCCACCTTTCTTTTGCAAAGAAGGCAAGTTGGTGGCAGTCCCCCCAATTGCAACCTTTTAGAGAGAGATGCCCAAAGCATAATAAACAGGCTGAAATCATAAAATCATTGCTGTCACACACTTTACAAGTTCTCAGTTGAGCTGTTTGTACAGTGTTGGTTGTTTTCATTCTGCATAGCAGCATGTAATTAAAATATTCATATGCAGATTGCAGCCCATTTAGGGCTGAATCTGGTTAAATGCTGAGTAAAATTTGGATAGTGCTGAGAGATCCCTGCTGCCAAGGAAGTGAGAGGAGGCTCAGAGTAGTCTGAGTTGCCCAACATCTGGCAGAGTGCCTTAACATTGATTTGTTCTTATGTCAGGATAAAACTGGCAAGGAACAGGAAAGCAGTTTAGGGCTCAATTAACAAACAGCCTTTAAAAAATGTATTTCAATTTCTGCCTTAGGCTTTGCCTTAGGGCTAGCCCAGTTCACAGAGCTAAGACTAAAAGAGCAAAACTGCTTATATATACAATACCCTGTGAACAGTCATTGCCTCTATAATATGGGCAATTCAAAGCATCTCAGTGTCGCAGACACCACTGGAAAGGGAGTCAATCAGGATGGTGTTGGGTCAAATTATTCAGCAGAATATGTAAGACCAATTTTTAATTATTTTTTTTTAATTTTTTTTTTGTAGTGTTTGAACCAGAGCAAAGTAAAATAGTATCTTTTGGATTTGAGCATAAAGTAGGCTGGCTGGATGAGTCACATGGCTCCCATCTACTGCACAAGGAGACTCTGCTGCCTTGTCCTGGGCAGGGAGAATATTGTGGTGCAGAGGTCAGAGCTTTCCTGCTGCTGGAACCTACGTTAGATACACTTATCAATTTTGATAGCAGCCACTTCTTTCCTGTTGTACTTCACAAAGGTCCAGAGGACCTATGCTATAGCTATGGGTAATTTTGACTAACTCACTTGTGTATTCTTACCAAAGGTTATGTTATGAAAAAGAGGAATGCTTTTGGAGAGGTGTTTTTGGAGAAGCAGTGGAAGTCATCTTTGCAGAGTGACTGTGACTGAGTCCTGTGATTCACCTCCTAGGAGGAGCTGATGCCTGGAGAGAGACTGTCCCACTGCTCCTCTCCCTATCTCAAATAATCTAGGAGACTGGGGAACTGAGACTCTTCAACACATTACAATCTTTGTACTCACTTAATGGGGTCAACTGCTGTACCACCCTTGGTTGAATTTTCTGAGATTTTGCAGAGGACTTTGTGCAGAAGTTAAAGCTAAATGAATGAAAGGGCAAGACAAGCATTCGTCTGCTTTATTTTGCTAGGTTTATTTCGGATTATCTGACTTTACGAGATCTTTTTGCCTCTCTTTCCATTCAAGACAAATTCAGCTGGTATCAAGAGAGAATAAATCCTTCCAGAGCAAAGTGATTTGCTGCGAGTCTACATTCAGTTTGTCTATACAGCTTCCCTAAGTTATTATGACAGTGCTGAAATAAGAAATTAACGTTTATTTTTTTCATTTTAGAGAATAGGGAAAGAGTGTGTCTGATCACTTTCTTTGCTCCCTTTGAAGAAAGGTACAGTGTTATCTTTCTAAATGAAGCTGATTCACGGTTCCTTGACACTGTTAGCAAAACTGAATTTTGCTGCCCCAAAGACGGAGTTTGGGACCACTCCTGCCATGGGGAAGAAAGGGATAAGCAGAGAGGATACACGACAAGATGTTGCACAGTGAGAAAATGAGCCCTGGGGAACTGGGCTTGCCGGTTCTGCTTCTGCAGGAGGAACAGGGTGCAGGGCTGACCTCTGGGAAGGAGTTACCCCATTGTATTTCCTTAGCACGAGAAGCCACAATAGCCAACCCGCAGGGTGTTTATACAGGTTACCATAATTTTGAGCAACCCAGCCAATCGACCTCAAAGAAATACAATAATATCATTGTATTCCCTCTTTCTTAATGAGAGGTTCTGTGCTGAGCTTATGTGAAAGGCACAGCATGGGATGTAGGCGGAGGAATGGCAGACGTTTTTGTGCTTTTCTCTGCTACTGTTGTGTTCATCTTCAACCTGTAACGGAAGGAGCTGATGATGAAGAAGATGATGGTAAGAGACAAAATCATTCAACTAGGCTCTTACAAAGGTTAGACAAAATGTAATATTTATTTTTTTTAATTATATATCAACTGTAAGTTGAGGCTTAAACAATAGGGCTGATAAGTTATTTTTGTGAATCCTAGGAGCCCATTTGAAAGTCCCTTTGAAGGTTAATTGATTATAAGCTTGTGGTAAGATGCCTGTTTCATGAAAGGTTGATTAATGACTTTAAACAAGCACAGGATCTCTTAAACCTATCCAAGAGATAGTAACTGATCTAACTACATAAACTAGTATAAAAGCGAGCATGAGTGACAAATTCTTAAAGCAAACTTCTTTTGCAATCATACAGTGTTTTTTGATATTCATTCTTGCTGGGAAATTGAAACTGCAGTTGTTATCTAGATTATGTAAATTCAGTTTTGCACTGGAAATTTAATTTTATTTTTTAAGATGTGATATGAAAAAAATGCTACAGTATTTAAAACTTCCCCTTGAAAAGCCATTCAGATCCTAAAGAGGAGTCACAATTAAATATTGCTGTCAGTTAAAGATGGATAGCAATGTTTTCATCTTTGCCGAGACAGGATTTTTTTCCCCACAATCCAGGATACTTGAATGCTTTGTCTTCTAATGGGGGTGAAGTCCTTGATTTTCTTACTGTGATATATTTTGATATATCAGCACCTGCTGCTGTTCTTGGTAGACTTATTAATAGTCTAGTTTTGCACACAGATATAATTACAGGGTCATTGACAGGGTTTTTTTCTCAGTTTTGTTTCATTGTCTACCCCTAACATTTCATACCTTAAGCTGGTAGGGCATGAAATTGTCAACCAATTTGCTTGTGCAGGGTCTGGTAGACCTGAAATCAAGTGGGATCTCTCAGTATTATGTCCATCATAATTAGCGGTTCATGTTGCATCAGCAGGAACAACTCTTCGGAATTTGTGCCGAACTTTCAAATGCTCTCATTCTATGCAGGCCTTTCAGTCATAGACTGAACCTTATATTTTGCTAATTGCTCAGGGATGTTGCATATCTTCATCTGTGATGATGCCTTTTTCAGCTCTGCCTGGATTATCTGCTCCTTTCGTTTACCTCCTTTTCTCTACCCTTCTATACTGCTCTGCATGTCCGTTTATCCTCTTCTCAAGCAAATGGTTGACAACTTTTTGCGGAATATTCCACGAAGTCCCTGCTGACAGCCTTTTTTTGCTTTTATGCTTAATTGACTGGATCTCGTGCAATTGGACAAAATCCTGACTGGTTTTAGTGGAGATGCTTATGGTATAGATTAGGACAGAATTGGGTTTTTAAGTGTGTAAAGTCTCCAAAAATCACTGCAGGATAAGGAAAGGACTGGTTAAAAAGGAGGTCTCCTGGGTCTCTTGAAAAACTTCCAGGAGGTTATTTCCAATTCAGAGCAGAAATACTAATAAGAAAATGTAAAATGATATCTCTCCTGGCACCTTGATATTTCCAAATATTCTCTCATTTAGAAACCAGAATGGTAAAGATACTTGCAAATAGGATTGAGGCTGATAAAGAAAAGAATCGTTATGACATTTCAGCTCCTCAGGAAATGATGGCTGCTGAGTGTGTGTGATGAGCTTACAGTTAAAAAGCACAGTTTGTAATCATAGCCTGTGACCCTTTTTTACCTACACCACAAATTTCTTGTAGATCACTTAATTTCTCCCAGTTTCAGAGCCTGTAGCAATACAACACCTCTGCCTTGCAAAGGAAATTGAGACACAACTTTGTTTCTCTTGCAAAGCAGTATAGTATTCATGTGTTGAGAATCAGTTTGGGATTCATGGATTGAAGGTACTTGTTTTTTGTTTCATATTTGTTTCATTCCCATGTGGAATATATGCACTCCTGACCCCTCTTTCATCTGCCTCATGTTCTAGTTGCTTGTCTTAATATAAACAATCTCTGAGTTGGCAATATTTCATGCAGGGCTACTGCACTGTCTTCAGCTTCTCTGCAATTAATATTCTGCCCTGTGTTCCTAATGTCAGGCTGGCTTTGTTTAATATGACCAGCAAGGTAGCATATGCTTCTAAGTTGAGTCCCACTGCCATTTCTGGAGGTATCTCCCATTAATCAAGAAAGGTACTTTGTCATAGTGCAGTTAATGTTACCACCAAACTTTATGTACAAAGGTGGAATAATAATGGGTCCTGTTTCACTAAATGGAGTTAACACAGCTGAATAGCTTCCCTGATGGTTTATTATATCAGTCTTTCAGAACATTGACTGATTTGTTTTTATTACCAAGAAAGCTTTTGTCTTATGAAAATGACTTAGGACCACAGGTCAATGTTTTTCATGTCACATCTCCATAGGAAGTACATTGCTTCATTATACTTTGTATTCTGCCACTGCAATCTGTATGTCACTTAAATTTATTTGTCATGATACCACTGCCAGGCTGCCATTAAATTGTTAAAGGATATTCAGGAAATGTTGTTGCAGTAACCTTTAGAGGAAGACATATGGAAATGGACTATATCTGTTAATTAACTTTTTGATATGCAAACCTTCTGAAGTGTAAGGCCTGCTATGGATCACCACACGTGAGCAGAATATTTAGTGTGATGATGTTCATGCTTTTTTCTGTGAGACAACAGAAGCTCCAAGTTTGAATTACCTATCTATTTAGAGCAGGAGACTAGAAAGTTGAAGAACAAAAATGAAGTCTATAGAAAGAACACAATGTGTCTTGCTCTTCTCCATCCATACTGGTCTCCAAAAATAAAATGACCTGTGATGCCTGTCTGTCTCGACAATGTTTAAAAATTGCAGCTCACAGAAAACAAACATACAGGATAAGGGATACATAGGAAAGTAAAACATGTTGATCAGTTTGAGAATTCATGGGAGAAGCTCCTGAGGTGTTTCAAGTTAAACTGAACCAGGGATCCCAGGTCTTGGGCACGTCACCCTCCCCTTTGGGAGAGCTGTCAGATAAGAAGTCAATAACTCCAAGACAACAAGCTGTGATGGTTCCCAGACTTGTCCTGGGAGTCAAAAATCAGACTGTAGGTAGGTAAACTGAAGCTGAAGGATTAAGGTTTACTGCTTCAGATGCGATGATCTCTAACAAGATCAGTATGTTAAGGGATATTTAGAATATTAATTGTCCATGCTTAGGGGCTGCTCAGACTTTCTGAAGCTAGAGTTCTTAATACTGATTCCATACTAATACAAATCCTTGAAGATGGCATAATGCTGTGCTGCTGAAGAAAGATGTTTGCTGTCTTTTTTTTGCTAAGCTAATCTGCACCATCTCCTTGGCATGGTCTTGTGTGGGGTTGCACACATTTTTGTGGCACCATAAAGTAGCATAGGAACATGCTGGTGTTTTGGAGGTGGCAGAAGGGAGGAGCTGTGTGTAGCAAACCAGGTTTGGAGTTAAAGTGGTAGCAGTAGTCCCAACAGATAGGTGCTAACATGGAATAGGGATAAAGGTAGAGTGAGGTTGAAGCAGGACTTGTACTGGTTGCACGGCAAGTATGCTTAAGTAAAAATGTACATGGGTAAGTGTGACATATGTGAAAAGCATAGCAATAGACAATAGAAAGGAAATCTACAGGCTAGGGGAGACAGAATTATTTGCTCTGAAAGGAATGATGGCATCCATCAAACCTGGCAGGAAACCCCAATTTTGCAAGGTTTGACCAGCTGACCCACATTAGGTAAGGGCTGTAGCACAGTCTGGGTAAAAAATGGGTAGGGGGCAATTGATACAAACTTTTTTCCTGTGGCTATCAAGGTAACGAGAGGAACTGGAAAGTTTGTGGTAAACTCAGACAGAAGACTGATGGTTAAATTAAGATTTTTGTGCTTTCCTGAGCATTAGATCAGCGGGAGATTCCATAGATAGCACTGCTAATTCTGATTATGTGCATGTGGCTAGAAAGCTATGCTCACAGCATCTCTCCAACATTAGCCTTGTTTTGTTCTTTTAGGCTATTGCCTGGCACAAACAGTATAAAGCAGGTTGCAGAAGCTCTATAATCAAGCTGAAAATATTCAGAGGATGAAGCTGTGGCATTACATGTTTGAGAGGAAGAACTATTGAGAGACCAGAAATATAGGAAGCCAATAATAATTATTGTTTCCATGTTCATTGGTGTCTCATTAGGTGAAATCCAAAACAGAGGCATTGGAAAGAACAGCAATGTATGTTTCATGCAAATTTGCTTCTCACTGCAGTGTATTTTAGTCTCCAAAATTACATTTCTGAAAAGGTTCTTTCAACTGAATTTTCTGTTTTCATTAGAGTTATTATTTTCCATTATTGCTTATAAGCTTAGGGCTAACCAGTAATGCTCGAAATTTCTTGTTTTTCTGAAACCAATTTGCTCTATGAAGCACGGGCCTAGATGTGGATGTCAACAAGTTTTGCTTGAATTTTGGGGTAGCAGTAAATCCCTAACCTGTTTAAGAATTTGCAGTTTTCACGTTGGTTGAGTGAAACAAAATGCATTGCAACATAGACATAGAAGAAGATAAACTGCTTTAAGGAGTATTCCAATGCAATTCACTAACAAGTATCTACTGAAGTTCTTCTTTTGTGAGTTTAAATCTCAACTGACGTGAATCTTTTACCTCGAGTATTGTGTCCAGTTTTGGGCACCTCAATACAAGAAAGATATTGAGGTGCTGGAGCAAGTGCAGAGGAGGGCAACGAAGCTGGTGAAGGGCCTGGAAAACAAATCATATGAGGAGCGGTTGAAGGAGCTGGGACTGTTTAGTCTGAGGAAGAGGAGGCTGAGGGGAGACCTCATCACTCTCTACAACTACTTGAAAGAACGCTGTAGAGAGGTTGGTGCTGGTCTCTTCTCACAGGTAATTAATGACAGAATGAGAGGGAATGGCTTCAAGCTCCAACAGGGTAGGTTTAGACTGAACATTAGGAAAGAATTTTTCACAGAAAGAGTGGTCGGGCATTGGAACAGGCTGCCCAGGGAGGTGGTTGAGTCACCATCCCTGGATGTGTTTAACAGCCGTTTAGATGTGGTGTTGGGGGATGTGGTGTAGGGGAGAACTTTGTAGAGTAGGGTAGATGGTGAACTCGATGATCCCAAGGGTCTCTTCCAACCTAGACGATTCTATGATTCTATGATAACTAATACAGTTAGAGCAGTTTTTCATTAGACCTGAGAAACTTTGGAATTGCTCCTGGTCTTTGAGAAATTGAGTCTTCATTTTGTGTTATTGAAAAGTTTTTATGTTTTAATAAACAAGTATTCTTGAATTTGTTCCTGAACTTGACTTTAGTAAAAAAAAAAAAAAAAAAGGTAATTTGAAATGTGATTTGAGGTCAGAAATTTGCAGGTCTATTTTCTGAGTAGTAGTAGTATATGTTGTTTCTGCACCCTTTTTATCTGTGGCTCTTAATGTAAATTTTTTAGGATGGATATTGCAAAAGTTGCAGAGCCTTTCTAGTGCTGTTCACTACTAGTTCTTCTTCTCTGCCCATGAGCACACCCACGTTTTTGCTGAGCTTCCTTTTGCAGGCTCAGGGACCTGTAGAATCCCTCCTTGTGTTAACCTCCATGATTTGAGCTTCAGATGGCTTTGGCTTTCCTGATTCTTGTCCCAGACTACGCAGTTGTACTTCTTGCTTCCGTTCCTTGTATGCTCACTTCTTGCATTTTAGTCATCCTAAGCCAGCTGATGCTTCTCTTTTTACCTGTTTCTGAGATTGTGAACTGTTTTGCCCGTTAAAAGTATCTTAGAAATAACATAATCTCTACTCTTTTTCCCAGAAATGGTTGGATTGGAAAGGAGAAAATAGTTTGAAAGAGAAACCTTCAGTACAAACAACCTGACAAAATTATAATCAAATGCAAAAGTTATTAGGAGAAACTGTAGGGCTTTAATCTTCATCAAAAAAAAAAAACAAAAAACTTTTATTGCTATTGATAAACTGAAATATTTTTTTTGGTCAACGTTTGTTCTTCATTAATCTCTTCTCTCTCCACTATCCTTAGTGAATGAGCACCATGTAACCAGACAGCTGTAGACCTTCAGCTGCAGACCTCTGACAGGAGCCTATAGACCACCAGTTTGGGAGACCTCTGCTTTAAACCTTTAAATGATTCAACATTTATGTAAGTCAGACACATTCCGGTTTTATGTAGCTAAATCATTTTAAAGCCATGTTCATTGTAATGCTAAAATGTTCAGCCACTATATGAACTGTTTACTAATGCAAATTGTCTCTCTAATAATTAGGTTATAAAAATGGGAAGGGTATGTGAGCTACAAATATGTCCTTAAAATTTACATGAAAAGCTGTGTGCTGTTTACAGTCTGTTGAAGAAATCCTTGCCACAGTGACATATAACTATCTTCTATAGGTATTGTGGTGGTTATAAGGTTTGAGATTGGTTTGGTTTTTTTATACAAAACAGGCTTTAAAAATATTGCCAAACAACTAAAGTTATATTGGTATTTAAGACAAGGCTTAGCTATTCTTGTTTAATAATCCAAATGATATAGAAAGTACTGCGTTCACAAACATTCAAAAAATGTTATATTGTCCTGGCCAGCTTAAGTATTTCGGACAAAGACAAATACTTGTATTTGGACTTTTACTTCCTCAGCTACACTGCCCTATTTTGCTTTAGATTGAGAGGTATTATATAAATGCTGAAGTATTAAGGGGGAAATAATTTGACAAATATAGGTTGAAGTGTCTTATTAATGGAAACCAAAACACAAGCTATAAAGAAATCACTTAAGTCACTGCTGAGATGCATCCATCTCTGGTAATGCATAAAAGCTAATTAACAGTACAGTGAACTGGAGGCAATTCAGAGGGAAACATTATTAGATGAGGAAGTACAAAAGTGAAATGTCTTTCAGCTTACTGACTAAGCATAGGTGAATATCTACAAATGTCTGTAAGTGACCTTGACAGCAAGAAGTAGGAGTCTGGAGATGTTCCTTGGGGTGCTATGTCTGTAGAAGTAATAGGATAAAAGGATAGGTAATCAGGTTGTGAAGTAAAATACTAAGGCTTTTTCCATGCTAGTGTCTGGCAGCTATTGAGAATGCATCCATATAGCCTCTAAATGCAGATAAGAAAACATTTTTACTGATTGAACACACTCTGGTATATGCCCAGCTAATGTAAGTTGTTGTTTTCTGTTGTATATGTAGCATCTGTAAGTGGAAAATAGCAAAAGCCATTGAATACTGAATCCCAAGCCTGGATATATTTCAAGGCAAGGCATAGAAAAGCCATTGTTTCGTGCATTTAAAGCTCAGCTAGAAACTGCTGCTCAGAGCATTTTGAGAACAGTCTTGCTCTCACAAGGAGGTAGACTTAATACTCTTAATAAGTCCATTTAGACTGAATTTCTTGTTGTGGGATGATAGAGTTTCCTAGGGCCAACCCTGGCTGAATATGCTCAAAGAAGTTATTCACCTCAGACACCCATTTTCATAGACCTTGCTGTTTTTAGTCTGGGTTTTGCTTTGTTGGAACACATGCATAGAAACACTTTGTGGAAAATAGTGTTTGATCTGTGCCTGCTCCTGGACGTTGAATTTTCTTCTCCTGAATTTTCTTGCTGTTATCTGAATAAGTTTGGGATATGGAGTTGGTAAAGAGTAATAGGCTACTACTGATGTGATTGAAGATAACTAAAATGCAAGACAAGTCTTAAATCTTCCTTGATTGCATGTCTTTTGCCGTTGCTTTCTTCCCTTCTAGATTTCTCAGCAATTCCCCTTGCTGTAGGTTTTCTATGCATGTTATACGTGTTCTTACATCACTGTCAGAATTATGGGACTTTACAGCTTTAGCCCTATTTCTTCTATTCAAATGATAAAATGAAATGGATCTGTCTGCATCTGTATACAGGTTAGGAATAATTAATGTTCTAACAAGTTTTCCCTTCTGTCCACGACCTGTTACTTTCAGGAGCTCTCTTACTCTGCTGATATCTATAATGAAGTTTTAATATTGCTGCATCTTATTTTGAGTGGTGTTGGTGAAACACAGTAATTAGCCAATCTATCAAACTATGCTACTGTTTAGAAAAAAAATGAAAAGATATGAGCTTGCTCCTTTCTTGTTTGAACTGCATACTTGCTGCAGGTCTTATTGACTACCAAGTCGCTTTAAGAGTTCACATACAACTCATTGATGCCCATCAGAAATTAAAGAATAAAAAAATACCCCACAGATCTTTTTAGGATATTTTCATGAACGGCTTTTGATCAGTTGCTGTTTTGATGAGTTCCTGAGCTCTGCAGATGACGGTTCAACAGAATGTGTGGGAAAGTGAGCTCTGTAGCAACTGGAATCAAAGCTGTACTAGACGGATACTTTCACTTAACCATTCCTCTAGTCTGTGTGAGCTGGCAGGCAGTTGGCAAAAGGAGCCAGAAATATTTTCTTGAAAATGTTGCTGTTCATGTGAGTGAGGGTATAGATCTTTTAGTTACACTGGAGTGAAAATGAAACAAGAATGAGAGAGAGGAAGTTGGTATGAAAAATAGCAATTTGAGTTATTGTCATAAGGGAGCGTTACACATGGCACCACATAATGCATGAGTTAATCATCACAAAATTCTTTGGAAGTGAAATAAGAAAGTACAGAACAACAAAAACGATACTCAAATGCAATAAAATCTTATTTGAGAGTTGTTTACATTTTAAAAAGTACATCCGTAAATTAAGGGTAGATGAAACTGGTTTGTGAGAATTAAAAGAATTTGACAGAATTCATTCGTCCAGTGAAATTAATTTCAGGCTGGTTTTAATCATTCATATATTTTCCCCCATAAGATGTTTGTTAATTGCAGCAGGCTTCTCCTTGATGGAGAGTACCTGAATTCTCTGCATCACCCCTTAAGAAAGGAGCGCTAGCAAACCAGGCTTAAACATATTGAGTGAGCTTAAGTATCTTTGCATCATAAATGGTTCCTTCATGGGTGTAATTTAAAGAAGTGCTGGCAGTGCATAGTGGTTGCACTGTTACTTGGACACTGCAGCAGCATGACAGATTGACACCAAACCTGTGATACACAAGATGGACCCTCCCAGCAATTTTCCCTATTGATAAGAATTATTCCCTTCTGATAAGAATATCTCCCCATTGCCACGTTCAGCTGTTTTACTCAGCAGAAAGTGGCCAAGTGGGGCTCCTCATGGGAGTTCCCATCCTGGTGCTAATATAGAAGAAACCAGGAAAGAGAAACATGAGGAAAGACAGGATCAATAAGGTAAATGAGGTGAGGAAGAAAAACATGAAAGCGACAGAGACAAAGCAATTAAACCAAAAAAAAAGAACCCAGGGGCAAACCTTCTCTCTGGACAGGATGCATCCCTGAAGCCTCAGCAGTGCAGTCCTAACTGTGATGGATAACCTGGAGGAGCTAAGGCCTTCCCTGAAACATGACATTTATATACAGAACATTTCTGCAGCATGAGGATGTCTTCTGAAAAGCTGTTCTGTGGTGTGGGCTAACTAAACTTCCCTGAAAAATCAGGCCTGTAATGTTGATATGGGTCATGACGTGGTTATGGATCTGAAGTGCCAAGAGTTACAGATACCCCTGAAATTAATTTGACCGCTGTGTACCAAAATCTAATTTATTTTCTTATCACCTCCCAACCATTAACTTGCTAGAGCTGAGCTGTATAAATGCTTTAAAGAAAGGCAGCTCCTGGTCACTAAGGAATATTGCAGAAAATTTTCCTTCCAAGCATGGTTATATAACGCCCACTTATTTTAATTAGACTGTTGCTCTCAAAGTCCCACTTTACCTAAGTGGGATGATCACTGCAACACAGTAGAGATCTGTGATAGCAAATGCATCTATCTGCTCCTTTCAACAGCAACTTTGCCTTGAGTATTACGTCTCTCAGGCGTCTGAGCCCTCAGCAGCTACTTGCAATGTTGTCTATTATTAGTGTTTACTCAGAATGGGTCTTGTTCTCTGCTATCAGACGTGCAAAAAATGTCTGTGTAAGCATTGCATAGCTTTAATTCTCCTGCAGAAGAGTGGTCCTCCGGGAGGAAAGTCAAATAAACAGCAGCCTAAACTGTACTCCAGATAGCTGAAAACCAGGAACAGGACCAAACCCAATTATTCACAAGATGATGCTGATGTTAGTCTTTTCTCAGTAAGAAACACCAAGCAGAGACAATTTTTTTGAAGTAAGTAAATTCCAACTAATTAAAGGTTTCCCTTCCTTCCACTCTTACTTGAGAACTATTGCTGTATTAAAGTCTTTAGCAAGTATTACAAAGTTATTGCGGTTATATCCGTTAACTCCTCTACCCCTGAAGCCAAATGCCTCTTCTTCCTATGTTTTCTGTGACGTGTCTTGTTACAGAACATGGGAACCTATTTGGGCAGGCACTGAATACAATTTCAGTGTACAAATTGAAAAAAACAAAGCCAAAATGTACTTCTGTCATTTCGTAAAAGGATGATTTGTGTATATAGGTGGCAACAATCCCTTTCTATTTTCTGGTCCAGCATTCTTGCACTTCTAACTGAGCAGACCAAACAATTTGTTTCCATGTAATTGTGTTAAGCCTACAGGCATCTGAAATTCCTGATAATTGTGCTATGCTTTGTTACAATGATGAATTACTGCATATGTTTCTGCCATGCTTATTAATCTTACTTTGCAGTCCTCACCCTGCATGTGCACTGAGGTAAATTGGACATTGACCCCAAAAAACAGTGTCCTCGTGAACCATATTTTTTAAAGTCACCTTTTTTTATTTTGTTTTTTGACATCAGCTGCTCTTTCAATTCTGAAAATAGGAGACATCGTAGTTTTCTCTCTCACTGCCTGATTCAGAGACTGAATACTTTATAGAACATGTCACCCCTAGTCAAAAAGCAGGAACTAATTCCAAGAATAAGTATCTTACAAAAACCGTAAAACAATCCTACGTATTGACATTGAGAACTGTTTTGGAAAAGAGAAGTAACAGTCTTGGAGCAAAAAGAAAGTGTGGGCTCTGACTGGAGAGAAGAGATACAGCTGATAAAAATTTAGAAGTATATAGATTGGTAGGGGAATTTGAACAAAGCTGTTTAAGGGAAGAGAATGAGCCAGGTAATAAATGAATGATACAACCCATAGTGCAGCAGTTTATTTTACTGAGGTGATTGTTTACTTCTCAGAGCAGTCACTGCAGTGAAGCAGGAAGAGAAATGCAGTCGAGCATCTGCTGCATGTCGTCTTTCTCTCAGTGGATACTACAGTTTTTGCCAGATGTGACACATACACGCAAGAGACATGTTGGGAAGAAGCTCAAAGACCTTATTTCGTGGTCTAGCAGTATCTAATCTAACAGAATAGCTTACCACCTAATGGATAAGTTACATTGGGAACTAGTGATTACTGGTGCTTTCTGCTTAATGGGTTCAGAAGACAGCATATGCAATACATTCATGGGATCCTGAAGAACCTATATGAACGAGCTTGTGCTGTGCTTTTCTCCTGTTAGTCTCCTCTTAGTTTATGGGAGAGAAACCATCATAAGCCACTTCTTATGAGTGCTGCATGCACTGTGGCAGTTTCCAGATATAACTTCTGTTCTGAAATTCCAGTGATTCAGCTGGCAACTGAGATACCTGATCTTGTTTACCTACCTGTAGGTACCTGTCTGTGGGCTGGAGGCTAGCTTCAGTCTCCCCCTCACAGGAACCAGTGCCATTTCAGATGCCCTAAAGTATGCAAGAAGCACTGATGGGCCTGGGAGACCTATTACCAGCAAGAGGGCAGGCAGGTTTACGCTGTCTCATCTCAGATGGCAGTGCCTCCTTCTGTGTGGGCAATGGATTGAGCCCTCAGTATCAAAGCCCTTATTAGAGTCAATAAAGATCAAACTGGGAGTCACTGGAGCTGAGCGAGTGATTCAGCTCAGCAGCTGCTGGTTTCCTAGGTTAGGGTGAATTGAATCGTGCTCTATGTTGCATTGGCTGGATTTCAACTGATGCATGGGTGTCCCTCCTTGCAGATAACTGTGTTTAGATAGCCTAAACACAAAGTGTTTAAATATTTTGAATGGTCAAGAATTATTTTTTAGAATTTGAAATTATAATTGTAGAAGCCTTCTTTCAGTACTAATACAGAGCAATCAGAGTACCTGTAAAGTTTAGAGGTCTCATGGGGAAGTCTCTGTTCTGTGAAAGGTTATAGCTGGAAACAAAGGTATTTACCTTGTATACAAAAATTAACATATGAGGCAGACCAACTAAGAAATGACCTGTTGGGAGGTTCCCAAAGGAAAACAGAGTCTATTGCTTTAAAATTGGATGTTTTTAAAATGCTAGAAGACATGCTAACGATCGGTGGAATATTGGCAGAAGCTGAACAGGAACTAGATAGCATCACCACTGTTTTTGGCTGCTCTGATCCCAGCAGATTTGTGGGGCATGATTTCCCATTCCTCATTAATGAAGAGCTAACAAGGAAAAGGTGCACCATTTCTTTCAGTAATAGATTTTTCAGGGAGTAAAGGGCTGAGCTTTATGTGGCGTTTCTGTGCTACAGGGCTGGCCTTGCTGCACTGAAGACAGAGGTGCGGTAGCATTCATATGTGCAAAATTTAATTACTCTGATTTATCAAGCAATTATTTTTCCTACTAGTTTTATTTAACTGTGGGAGATCTCATCCTTTCTTTGAGCATAATGAGTGCGTTTGCTCCAGGAGGCAATTTGCCATTCACAGATGAATTCTCTTTAATAGTGACTTTGCCTTTATTTTTCATTTTCAAATGAAATTACATTCTCAATTTGTTAGTAAATTTGAGTAATAAATTTATTAGTGTGGGAGAACAGTGAATTCTTTATTGCATGATGACACAGCTTCTGCAGGAAAATGATTCCCCATCCAAACCTTCCTTTTAGATGATAATGTTATTCTGTGCTGGTGGAAGATGGAAATTTTGAGTTTGAACCAGCAGCCTGGAGAAGGTCTTGTATTCAGAGTTTCTATTTTCTCTATGAAAGCATTTAACTTCTAATCTATAACATAAATTACAATCACCACTTCCATTTTTCATCCATTTAAATGAATTGAGTCTTCTGTTTCCAAAATAGTCAGTATAAATGCCAACATCCAAGAGACAGTTTGAGTCTCTAAGTGTCTGACTTGCACAAGCTTTTTGTGCACAGTTTCAGCAAGGGGACAGCATGCCCTTTCTTGCCATTGTCTGTGATTAGCACAGTACTTGCTGTATTTACTGATGATTCTCACACCCTTTCAGAAGCATCTAACTTCCTTGTCCCATAGGAAGAGCTTGTTTGTGCTATCTATGCCTGTGGTTTCTTTGGAGGGATCAGATAAATCAAAGGAGATGATTCTTGTTCTGAACAAATGGGCTCGATGTTAGTTAGGTTGTCCTGTTTCCATTGTCCTGGGGATAAAGACAAGCCTCCTTTGAGAGCCTTTAAAAAAAAACCATTGCTGATGAACCCTCAGTCATAAGATAATTGGGTTTATATCAGTCACAAGATGTCCCTTGCATTTGGCAAACTCCAGATTTTGGTAGTGAGGGTCTAGAACCTGACAACAACTCTCACTGTGCTGTGGAAGCTGATGCCTTCTTGTTTTCCTTCCATTCCCTGTCTTTCTATGCACACTGAACATTTTCCAGTATTTTGTCAATTTTACTTTTGAGCATATTCCATTGCAAACTTATATTTTATCCTTTGTAATTTTTTATTATCTATTCTAAAATATTGTGTAAAATTGGTCTTTATAACTTCCAATTCATGTGGATTATCTCATCATGTTCCACTTTTTACCAAGCCTGCTTAGACTTTTTTGCATCACCGCTTATCATATACATATTGGGTGGCATCTTACAAAACCTGTAACTTAGTTTTCACCAAATCAATTTCCCACACTCTTGACAGCATAAAACAGCCTAATTTTCATTAGGAAAATCATCCAGTTGGAACGAAAATAATTAGGATGCAGCAGAAGAAAAAAAAAAGTCCATGTGGACTACAACAGGAGAGAAAATGTTCTTCACATAGCTTTTTTTTTTGTTTTCACTTTAATTTTTGAATATTCTTGAATGCTTCAGAGTTTTTGCTTGATTGATCTGTAACAGATGCATTTACTGTAGTTGCAATCTAGGATTCAGAGGATCTCACAGAGTCACAGGAGGCCAAGGTCAGAAGGAGCCTCTGAAGATTCTGCAGTGCAAACCCCTGCTCAAAGCAGGGTCAGCTACAGCAGGTTGCTCAGGGTTTTGAATATCTCCAAATGTGGAGGCTCCATAACATCTCTGGGCAATGTGTTGCAATATTTGATCACTGTCAGAGTAAAAGAGTTTTATTTTGAATTTTTAATAGAATTTATTGTATTTCAGTTTGAGATCAATGCTGCTTTTCCTTTCAGAGCCTTGTGTGTAGCATTGTGGTACAACATTGTGAAAGAAAAATTCAGTAGTATCTCTGACAGTACACTGAGTGAATATTTGAATTAATCTATTTGTATTTTCCCAAATGCTAAGACCAGAAAGAAACCATTGGAGCCATGTAGTCTAAACTCCTTCAGAAGAAAAAAGATAAAGTAATTTCTGCATAAAGCAGAATAATCATCTGTTGCAAGACAGTGTATTTCATAGGATGGACTTGTATCTTCAAATACAACTAGAGGTAATTAAGAATCTACTCCATCCATTGGTGATTTGTTCTATTAGTTATTTGCCTTTATCCAAAAGTATAGAGAAAACTTTTAAGTTCACAGAAAATTAAGTAGGAAGAGACTCAAAATGCCACCTCCCCTTTACCTTTTGCCTAAGATTTTTTTGATAAGTGTTTGCCTTACTTTTTGCTTGATAAACCTCATGATGGAGACTGAGCTGGTTTTGTGGACAATTTTAATTGTTCAAAAGTTTTTCTAGTGCCTGGCTTTGAATTTTCCTTGTTGGTATTTAAGGGTGTCTTTCCCTAGTGGTCATGGAGAATTGCTTAGTCTCTTGCTTACTGCTACCCTTTGCACACCTGAAAACTGTTACATCTCCTTTTAGATTTCTCTCCTTTAGATTAAATGACCCCTTCAACCTTTCTTGAACAATGTTTTCTTGAATTATATCATTCTTACTGCTCTCTTAACTTCCTCCAGACGGCCTAGACTCTCCATGAGGAGCAGTGCTCGTAACTGAAAACATACTCCAGTGGATGCTGCACCAGCCCTTTGGCAATGTTGTTGGCACATTCTCAGATCTGATCCACTTTAAGCCTCAGGCCTTCTACAGCTGTGCAGATCTGTCATTCCCTATTGTCTATTTGTGTAGTGTAATCTAGGTGTATAACTTCCCCTCCCACCCCTCATCAGTTCTCATTTTGCAAGGAGAGTTCTCTAATCTGTCAAGATTATTTAGAGTTTTAGTCCTAGGCCTTTCAGTGCTTGAAACTTCTCCTATTTAATAAATGTATTCTATCTATAATGTCATGCAAGTTATTTATGAAAATATAGTATAATAGTAGATTCTGCAGAATTTTATTTAGAACATCTTTTCATTTTGAATGAAATAGCCCAGCGTAGTTGTTGAGACAGTTTCTAGCTCCAAAAGTCATTAAACTGTGTGTTTGTTGAAACCAGGACAGCCTACCACAGGAAATTTAACTATATACTTACGATATTTTTTCATGTTCTTCCCTGACACCTGCTAGTGACTTCTCTTAGATAAAGTATACTTAACTCAGTGAAATTTAATTTTGACTTATTATGGTTATTTTTGTCTACTTATTTTCCACTGTTACCTCTTAACAATTCTGATCAGTTTCCTGTACAAAGAATTGGGTTCATTTAGTATGATTTGATATTGAAAGCTCTGTGTTGGCAGTCACCTATGTCTTTGCTGTCTTTTAGGTGTCTGTAAATGATTTGTTTGACTATTTGTTCCAGGATTTTTCCGGAACTGAAATTAAGATGAGTGGTTTTCTCTCCTCTTTCCTGTCTCTCCACTCTTTCCCCTTTTTTTTTTTTTTTTTTTTTAATAGTTGTAGGGTGGCCTTTTCCAGTTGTATTGAGCCTTATTTTTGTCAAGTTTTCAAGTAATAATTTATCAGCCCTGGGATAAAGAGCTGGCTGAAGGAAAATACCCACAGAGAATTTTCAGTGAGCCGATCTTGTCTTAAAACCTCTCATTTACCTGTTTTCCAATCTGTTTGTCACTGGTTTGGTTTTATTACTCATCTCTCTGTCTCTCCTGCTAATTTTGTTAGCTTTAAGATCACAGTTGACATTTTTAGTGAAGACAGAAGCAAAAATGTCTTTAACACTGTCACCTTCTCAAGATTCCTGTTGAGGAATAGACCAAATTTTTTCTCTTCTACCACTTATAAATATGGAGCATTTTCTCCTATATTTTATTTTCTTACAATTTATATTTGGTGCCTCTGATTTTATCCGTAGACTGTTGATACCCTAGTTCAGGATATTTTGCTCCTATGAGGTTTCATGTTTTTGTGTGGTTTTTGATGTTTAGTTTTGGTTTTTGTTCTTGTTTGTTTCTTTTTTGTTTTTATCAGCACTACCAGCTCTCCCCAATTCCTTTTCCCCTTTTTACTAACATTATGAAAAAATGTAGCACTCTCACCTTCTGGTGCTTATTGCTGTCCTAAGCTCCATGATTTATGATGTTTGTGTTCTCCTTTCTAACCACCTGAGGATGGTTAGTTCTGTCATCTATTTCATGGTCTCTCTCAGAGAAGTTATTTTGTGTCTGCACATTCTCAACCAGTCTTCTTCCACAGCCAGAAGACCTTTTGCTTTACTTGCTTTCTCCACCTTTTAGAAAAGCAAAAAAGTCACCAGTACATTTCAAGGCCCTGCTGCCAGTATGTTGCTGCTACCTTCCTTTCCCAGTGGTTGTCTGGATGATGAAAGAGTTCCACCACAAACCTGTCATGTGCTCTTCATGTTTTTGCTGGTTGCTCAGACAATGCCTCATCCACCAGGACTTTGTGACCAGACCCACTCTTTACCCCTCTGTCTCCTGGGATTCAGAAGAATACCAGTACACCCTTGATATGTAGAAAAACATGTCCTTTGTTTTACTTTTCAGTGAGAACTGAACAAGATATATAGACTTATGTCCGCTAAATAAATTGGGCAGTATTGTGGCATTCAAACACTGATACCTTCTGAGTCAAATTATCTGTTGGTATAAGTCCAATGACTTCAATACAGTTTCTCCAGCAGAGAATGACCTATATTTCTGCTTGAAAAGGAGGAAAAAATATGCAAGTCTTTTCTTAAAATCTGAAGTTAAGTTTTGTTATGAATTTAAGAACTCACAAAACATTTGTTGCATCTTCTCTGACCCATGTTAATTATTACTTTAAATATTACATCCAGGATAGTTCATAGACCATAAATAGTAGTATTTCAGAGAAAAAAAAACCTGCAATATTATGAGAGCAAAGACAAAACCCAGAACAAAGAGAATCACTTATCAGATCTTGTGGATACTACATTAAAAGGCAATGAGGATTTCCTTTTTATATGATTAATTCAGATTTTAATAACTAGGTTCTTCTGCACAACTGCAGTCAATTTTTTCATGACTAATGTAGAGTTCAAACAAAATTTCTTTCTAAAGATGGATGGGGAAAAAAATATAATATTATTGACTTCCTTAAACCTATCTCATATGATGGATTTAAGAAATGGAAATAATACAGAAATTCCTTAGACTGTGACAGGAAATACAAATCAAGTGAATGGAAAGGAGGTTGCACTGAAATTAAGACCTTTCAGAAGACAATGAGTTCACTACAAAAGGGCCTTCTGTTAAGTACTTCCTATAATTCTGTTTTCATTGGAGCACCTGACAAGACACAGAGAAAGATGCATATGGATACATCACTTCTTTGTTCACTAGTAGCTGAAGATCTATTCAGGCTGTAGGCAAACTGAATACAGTGAGGGCTGGAAGGACAGAAAATTCTGTGTTCTACACAGAGTTACAGTATGCTAGTACAAAACCAAACCAAACCAAGTAAAACCTGCATAACTGGATTACTGGTACTTTAGTTTGAGTTAACTTGTTTAGCTAAGGGGGAAGATTATCCAGCCACAGTGATTAGAAGTATCGAGCCTACAAAGATCAATTGAATATGTCTTCTGGATCTCAAATGGGATCAGGAAAAGTCTACTAAGTTGTGCAAAGGTGAGTTTAGTTCTATATTGCCTCTATACTGTTTCAAATAGAGTTTCTTGGAAAGAGGGCCTGGAGTCTAGGCAGAAATTGTTAGGGCTGAGAGTAATCTGTTGAGTGGAAGTCCCTTGTCTTATCAGACCTGGGAAATAATACTTACCATGGCTTTCAGAAAGGTATTCACACTCAGTGCTGGTGTCTGGGCTTGTGGGTTTGCCCGTTGCATAGATAACACAACATCATGGGATTGTGCAAAGAAGTATAGAAGAAGATTCTTTTTGTAAATTCAATGAGCTGATCTCAAAAATATTGCCCACCAAATCCAGAAAGACATTAGTTTTAGTAATGACGATAGGCCTGAACACAGAGTCGTTTGTATTCCCTTATTCCGTATGGCTATTGCTAAGATGTATCATCTTGCTCTTAAAAAGAGAAAGAATACCTTTATTTTCTTGTAAAATCTTGGGTGTTTTTTTTTTT
>VXAK01003938.1:239773-260563 GCA_013399435.1 Arenaria interpres | reverse complement strand
GGTTGGTTTTTTTTTAATAAAATTTGAGTCTATAATAGGAAGGAAAAGGGACAAGTAGAAAATTCTGGCAATGCTTTGCTTAGGATTGTTTTTTATTGTTCTACTCTGAGATATAAATTCCCAAGACCAAAAAATGAAAAAATAGAGGAACATTCTCAAAGGTCATGCAACTGGAGCAAAATTTTCAGTGCCTACAAAAGCATCACCTCAGACAAAAGGGCTTTTCAAATAGGCATTCACCGTTTTCTGTGGAAGTAGTGGGTTCATGTTGTCTAAAACCCATATTAACAGAATGAAAATGCTGAGTCCCACTTGCATTCACAACTGTTGATCTCAAAAGGCATGTTCACAGAGCAGCAGACACCAAAACTGAAAACATCTTTGGAAATTACATTGTAGAACACTGGAATACAGTCCTCTTATGTGCTTAATCTTTGTCCCTGCTCTTTTTACCTAAATCAAATTCAGGAATTATGTAATTGGCTACAAGAGGAATGAGTGGCTGCCTTAAGGGGTCATCTCCTGTTCTGCTACTTCACAATAAATCGGAATAAATTCCTATTTCAATGAAAGTGGTCACTAGAGAGAAATAGAACAGAATTTCATCCCTAGGTTTTAACACTGAAACTGGAAAACTAAACATCAATTCCCAGGTGAGACAGTAAAATATCCTAAAAGTGCTTTTGGTGTACCTGCCCTACTTTACAATAATTTAGAGGTTTTTATATTGCCTTAATTTAAACAATTAATATTTCTTAGACCATATCATCATTTTTAACTTTTCACACCTTTCCTTGCTTTTTGTCTAATAGTTACTCTCTCATGATTTATTAAGAGGTATAGAACATGTATTTTGTTAAAACTGTAGAGAAATCAAGTACTGTAACAATAAGATATTATATAAAAGGATAGAGAAATATTTATGCAGATTCTTGTGAAATTTTTTTGTGTTTACTGCATATAAATTAGCCCTATAACTTCAGCAGGGAGAGACAAGAATAAATAAGTTCTGAGAGCAGAAAAAGTTGAAATTCTAAATAAATTGCTGAAGGAAAAACGTGAAAAAAAAGGTAACAAAAGGAAAAGCAGGGAAAAAACCTATTTTCTTGGGTTTAGTTATGAATACCACTGTAGTTTCATATATACGTACTTGTAAGTGTAAAGAATGTGATATGAACAGTATTCTAAGAAATGGGCACATTAGAGAAAACCTTTCTGTAAATTCAATATGACTGAGGGTTCTCTTCTTTTTCTGGATTTCATTACAAAAGCTTTGTGGAATTCCACTAAATAATAATTTATTAAGGAAATTTTACATTAAAGTATATATGAGAACAGAATTGCCTTATTTTATTCAACTTGGAACAGTTTAAATCAGAAATATAACTCTTCATAGTGATCACCCAGACAATGCTGTTGTATTTTATGAGAATCAGTTGGGAGAAGTTTGTACAGTAGGTGTTTAGAAAGAGAAATACAATGTAATAGATTAAATATATTGCAGAACTAGGTAATTGTTCCTGGTATGTATGTATACTTGTTAAATTATTCCACAGTCAATGGAACAAAATATATTGTTTGTGAAATATTGCTAGTTGATTCTATTCATCTTCATGAGCATGTGTATAATATATTACATTTTAAAACCAAAGCAAATTGTTAAAAGAGTATTAAAGTTGCAAAAAGCAAACCAAAAAACCGTAACACACCCAGACTTGAATATTGAAGATGAATGAAAGAACATGAATTACTACCCAGTATACTACAATTCCTGATAATCTCAGAGGAGAGGAATCTTTAGTGTGCAATTTACTGTGTGTCATATTAGGGTTGCATTTAGGGACTAATGCTTCCTGGTAAACAGGACCTTCCTCACAGATTATCACTCCCTTAAAATATAATCATTATCCCATTTAAACAAAAAAGTATGCCCCAGTTCTCTCTCCCCTCCAAAATCCAAAAATCACCTGCACATGTGAGAAGCTGTAATTTATTAAATATGTAGAATTTCAAAATACATGGACAAACTTTATTCTCTTTCCTGTAGTTTATCTGTGAAAATATTACCTAGTCTTTATTTCGTGCTGAGTTTCATGTGCACATCATAAGGAGATGCTATATTGAGGAAACAGCATGTGAAAATGGTATTCAAAATTGCATACGCCCATGGCTGTATTAAGATTGTATATGCAATTATAATACTGTCACCGACTGACTTTTGGGATCTTAAGCCTCCATTTTAAGACTATTTTATGGCAGCTATTTGATCAAATAAGTACTCAATATATCATTTGAAATACTTTACAGAGAGAATAATATTATTATCTAAAACTAGCTGTGGATAAAAATATACACAGTTGAAGGAAATAAGCCTATGCAGACCAAAAGAACCTTAATGGCTTTGTCCTCACAGGAGATGATATTTTCTTCACAGAATGTAAAGATCTTTTTCATCTGGTATTAAGTAAGAGGAAATAAGACAGAGGAAAACTCACAAGTGAAATGTGGAAACTGGATGTTTTTTTTAAAAAGATATAGCTTTAAAACATATATCTTGTAGTACATGGTCTTTTAATGTTTATGGAACTGTTTGAGATTTCCAACAGGTCTAGGCATGCGTTAGCAAAACAAATCTATTAAAAGTGATTTAGTTTGACGCTCCATGTGCACCAAGAAAGACAGCCAACACCCCTTCATTGACAATAAATCTCACCCTGTTCAAGCTACTGCAACGGAGCTGGCTGAGATGCGGGACCTCCTCAGAAGGGGTCAATGCCCAGGGGCTGCTGGTGGATAGAGGCAGACAATGTTCAGCTATGAAACTGCTGTGGTACAGCAGACCTGGATGCTGCTGTCTGGTGGCTTTGCTGAGTTAAGTTTTTCCAAAACCTTCAGCCATAATATTCACAGAACCTTGGTCCTAATGTTTCCCATAAATTCCAGGCTTGTAATGGCATTAAAAGATAATTCAGGGGATCTACTTGCATTTTCAAACAGCTGAAAGTACCAACCCATGCCCATTGTTTTTCTTTAAATAAATCAGGTTTATGGTAATCAACTAAAAACATACTGTCCATTAGATCTGCTGTGTTAAAAACAAAGGAACAGGTCTTTTCTTTTCTCATGCTAAGAATTCATAATCACATTCTAATAAAGTAGTTTAAAGAAGAAATTACTTTTCATAATTTGTAGGAGAAAAAATAAATACAAAGGAATAAGTAATTGCCAGTTGTGAATTCAGAAATGGAGTTAGCACAATAAGTTATTTCTTTAACATAACATGGCAAATAGAAAAGCTTGAGCTTTTATGGCTCCTTTGAACTCAAGTTGCTAAAATACTTTGTGAAATTTACTATTTAGGAGTGTTTAGAATTCAAAACAACTCTGGGGGAAAATGTACCTGTTAGTGAAGGCTGCCAGCAACAGGAACTTAAGATGGAGAGCAGAGAAAAATATATTACTTAGTTGAACCTGTAGAAATTATTTGACATAGTTAGAAGGCAATTTCCTGAGTTGGATTTTGTCCAAGGTTCTGCAATTGTCACCTGAAGCTTATGGGAAAAGCCACAGGATCTTTCATGAGCACAAGTTATTGTGACCTTTGCTTTAATGCCTCAGGGCAGACGATTCAGGATAGTTTCTCTTGACAAAGTGCTGGGTACAGTACAGGTATAGGTAACAATACTATTTATTTATTCCTTATCTGTTTTAAACTTCTGTATTTTTGTAGTTCTTGGATAAACAAAAGAGACATTCTTAAAAAAAAATAGAATAACTATATAAGAGATCTGGTAGATTAAAATCAAATAGTGTTACTTTTTAGTGAGGATTATTAGTTAAGGAACACAGAGCTGCGATTATGAAAAGCTGGTTTGTGATGTGAATGATACTAGCATTTATGAAATTGAAATTTTGTTTCCTAATGATGTCATAAAATGGTGGGGACTCTTTAAAGTGCAAGTGTGCAAAGCATTTTGCCAGAACCCAGTGTAATCTGCTTTCAAGGATAAGGATAAAAGTACAAACTTAATACAAAACAGCAGAAGATTCTGCAGGAATAAGAAAGAGAAAAACTTGTGAATGGCAGTTCAGAAGTGGACTGAAAAGCAAAAACTTTTTTATGGATAAGAATAGTTTGGCTTCAAACAGTGTTTTGCATCTGTGGGTTGCAAAGAATTTTACTAATTATAATGAAAGCATCTCTATGTCTTTTTGTGGAAAGTAGATATTTTGTCTGTTTTGTGTATGGGTAATGACGATACTTGCTCTCCGTCTTCAAATACTGGTCTCAACTGCTCCTTTCAAAAGCTGCAAGTCAAAATAAAATTGAACTGTGATGATAAAAAAATGACAAGGTTTTTGGAATTAATTCCTTTTAGCTTTTCCAGACTATTTTTATATGACGGTCACAGGAGTGTGCTTACACAGTGAGACTGCTCATTGTGTCTGGTTAAGCCTTGTTAATTAGAAACAGGACTATAGAGTCATTGTGATATTATATGCCTCTTTATATGTAATTTGATTGATATATGATCGTTCTGTTGAGCTAATGAGTCATGTGAGATGCAAACACACTTTCTTTTTTGTTCAAATGGACTTTAAAAAAGTGTTACTGCATGTACTGTTCAAAGTGCTCAGTGGTTACTGAGCTGTGGTTACAGCTCTCCATAATGCATATGTTGTCATGAATGGGTGACTGGGCTGAATCTTTCATGTATGATCTTTTTTTCGCAGACCCAAAAATCTTTCCCATGCAATGAACGGATCAAACCAGCAACTGGTTTAAATATCTGTGGGTTTATTTGTCTGTGGGTTTTTTTGTCTGTGGTTTATCAAGCTTACAGACTAGCATATGGTGAGAATAATTATAATACATTCATAATATTTAAGCGCTGTCTTTTTTTGAAGGTATGAAATTAGAGAAAAATTGAAAAGAAAGAATATTAGAAATGTCACATCTGTTCAAGACACGTAAATCAATAAAAGCCTGTGCCTACAGCTATGCTTAAGAGAAAGCTGAGCACCTCTGGCAAGCAGGCAAAGCTGGGTCAAAGTCAAAGGTGGACTAGATGACCTTCTGAGGTCCCTTTCAACCTGAATTATCCCATAAACCTATGTTTTTTAAAACACTCTTTTCATCCCATGCTTTGTTGCCAGTTCATCCAGGGTTGTAATCTCTTTGGAATTCTAGCTGGGCAGCACTGACACTCACTAGGCCTTGAACATGCAGCACTTGGTGGAAAACAATGTATATTATGAAAACTGAAGCAAGGAAAAATATGAATTGCTATGTTCTTTTTGGTCAAAAGAAGTTAAAAAGTTACTACTCTCAGCTTCTGCTTACCAACTGTGAGCTGGAAATTGCCATTCTGGTCAGATGAGACACATTAACCATCCGTAAGTGCATACCTAATCCATATCAATACAATGCAAAACTACATAGCTTGAACTGGTCCTTTGGCAGCTTGTGGGTGGTGGCTTTTAATTTATGAATGGTATTGAATGGGTGGGGCAGTTTTTCCTGAAATTGCTCCAGCTCAATTTGCAATAACAGGCCTGGGTCCTCAGTGAGAAACTTCTTTGCTTCCAAGTATCCAGATTCCAGGCACCTATATGTCATGTAGCAAACTCTGAAGAACTGAAATAAATGCTTTCAGATAAACTCTTCAGTAAAGTCTTAGTCCTGAAAGATTGCCTAGAACTGTTTAAAAAGACAAATGACCCAATTAGGATAATGTTCACCTTCTTTTTTCAGTTATTGCCAGCGATTGGTTCTTGGAGAGGAAATCAGAAGAGAATTTGATCCAGGTAGATAATTCTTTGAGATGATCAAATTGCAGTTTGGGGCATCTTCTTCCTTCTTACCTGATTACAAGAAGTTTATGCCAGGATTCCAGGCTGTTTTGCCTTCACACCTTTGTCCTTCTGCATGTATTTCAATGCTGTCACATATTGCCCTCCTCAGTCTCTATTTCTGTTCTCTCTAACCCTCTTCCTTCAGCTTTTTCCCTCCCTGACATTTCCATTTCTTCTTTGCCCTAGGGCTTTCCACCACTACTTTCATCTTTGAATCGGCCTTCAATCATCTTTCTTCTTTCTGTTCCACCTCCATTTTGTAATTTATATTTTAACTTAAGAGAAGAAGCTTAAGAGAAGGCTCCAGGGAGACTTTATAATGGCCTTCTAGTACCTGAAGGGGACCTACAGGAGAGACGGGGATGGATTCTTTATCAGGGAGAGTAGCAGTAGGACGAGGGGTAATGGTTGTAAATTGAAAGAGGGGAGATTTAGATTAGATACTAGAAAGAAATTCTTTACTGTGTGGGTGGTGAATAGGAATAGGTTGAACACTGGAATAGGTTGCCCAGAGAAGTTGTGGATGCCCCATCCCTGGAGGTGTTCAAGGCCAGGCTGGATGGGGCTTTGAGTAACCTGGTCTAATGGGAGGTGTCCCTTCCCAGAGGGGCTGGAACTCGGTGATCTTTAAGATTCCTTTCAACTCTAACCATTCTATGATTCTGTGAACTTTAGGGGGCTGAGGAGTAACTGAGGACTTTGGAGTTTTTTCAAGAGCTGATTGTCCTAGCTCACTTCAGAGTGTGATGCACTCTGGTTCATGAAAGTCTGAGGAAAAAACTGGCATTATATCGATGTATCCGGACAACTTATTACAGTATCCCCCCATTCATAACATGCATGATGTCTGCCACAAATGTGTTGCAACCTTCTCTTCAAGCAGGTGAAAGATCAGAGTCATTTTCCTTTGATGAAGGAGTTTCTTTCTCTTTGTGGACCATGAAAAAATGCTGCCTCTTTGTCAAGCTTGGCTTAGATATTTGGGCACTTGAACACTGAGCATAGGAAAATAAATAAAAGGCTGTTTGTCAGTTTAGATTCACGTGGAAACATGTATTGGCATGATCTAGATATGTTTACGTATATGTTCTCTTTTGCAGAGAACATAATATACTTTGATCTCTAGGGAAGTATCTCAAGATAGCCCCATGGCAACCTGTCCAGCTCTGCAGTGTTAGAACTGATTTTGTATCTGACATAAAACAAATGTTTTATCAAGCAGCTGAGCTTAATCAAAACCAAACACAGCTCTTTAATTTCTTGCTGCTGCTGCTTCTACTAGAAGTGATCACAAACTGTTATTTTAAAATATGACTGAACTTAAGCCAAAACTGAATCTTAAGCATTCTGACTCAACTTCCTCATTCTTATGTACAGGGACTCATTCTTTGAGCACAAATAAATTTATTCTGAATATGAATATGGATATGCACAAGAGTGCATCAGGATTTATGTTTCTGATTGGAAATAAAAGTAACATAATTGTTAAAGACACCATTTTCCACCTCTGTTTATCTCTGTGTTCCTTGTTTATTGTCTCTTTTTACAAGACTCCATACCCTGGACAGTGCTAACTTTTAGTAGTTGTCACAGTTTTTTAGCATTTTCTTTTAGGTCTTGGGACTATTTTGCCATTTTATTACATTTCACCAAGGAAATTGTGCAGGATATATTATTTAGTGAAAATAACTTGCCAAGATGCATAGCGAGAATTGCTTTGGCAAGAATTCTCTGAGCAGGATACAAGGAAAAAGTATATTTGGAGGTCTTTCATGCTCAGGGAGATGCATGTATTACCTAAAATTAATTGATCCCAGTCTGTCAAAGACATTTTTTCATGCTGGAATGGCATGTGGGAAAAACAAAATGACACAGTACAACATTATATTGTGCTTGCTGGGATCCTGGCTCCTTGAGGGGCTGTATACCCTCCCTCAGTTCCTGCTGACTTTCAAAAGGAGCTAAAGACACTCAGAGTCCTTTCTGGGACACTCCGACTCTCCTGGGATGAGAGGGGGATACCCATAAGTCTTCAGCAAGGGTAGTGTCACCTTCCTATGCAAAAACAACCCTTGGAACAAATTCAATTTTTGCAGTCAGTGGCTGAAATACCATGTCTCATGGAAAACTATAGATCCTCTAGTGTTATTAATATCCTAGCTTTGGGACATACACACATTGACCTCTATTCCTAAAATGTATCTTTGAGTGCTGGAAGTATTTTGTACAAAATATAAGGCAAGCATTTTTACACAAGAATTATTGGACCTGATGGAAGAGGGGTAATTCAGACATTCAAAATAATTTCTAGAGGCAGGTGCACTTTGTAGTGTCAAAACATTGCAGTTCTTGATGCTTAACAAGATAGTGACAAATTTCATGGCAACTGGCCTCTGTTTCTGAAAGAAGCTACCGATATCTTGTCTCTCTCTTCCTATTTTTTTCTCTTACTGCCCAGTGCTAAAATGGTCCAGCCTTTCCAAAGTCCATTCAACATCAAACCTCTTCAAAGATTTCTCAGGCTGGAAGCCTGAGATTACTGGGCACGCTAAAAAGACAGAATGTATGCTGAGTGTATTTCAAAGTAAAATGTCAGCTGAAAACAGGATGGGCACTGAGATTTGTGTCATATAACACCAAAGACTGTTGTCATGACCCTTCATCTGAGGTATCAATCTACCATATTGGGAAATACGTGTTAGTGTGCAGAAGGCATGTTGCAGCAGTGGCAGCGGCGGTTTCTTTGTGGGTGAAAGTGCTGATTATTCTGTAATAGATGGTGCGACCGTTTTACTGTGGTTTATTGTATGTGATGCTCTGTCAAAGGCTTGGCTGGAGAGCAGCCCTGTTCTAGTGGGAAGACCCCCAAAAGGAGCAAACACCCAGCCGAATTTCAGAGTTGACAAGGAAAAGGGACATTTCCTTAGGGACCCAAAAAAGTCTGAGTGGAGGTAATGCAACTCAAAATGTCACTGAAAGTTGCTGGGCTGAGTGGTAGGCTGGCATTTCTTCTGCAATGCTCAAAAAATCTGTGTTCTCACCTTCCTATCTGCAACTTTTCCAGAGGCAGTGGAGTTGCTGAGCATCCAGGAAGAGTATTTGCCTTCCACCTCGGCATCAGCTATACAGAGGGAATTGCCAGCATATGAGACGTATGAGCAAATGCTTCCCCTACAAGATCACTAGCCAAGGCATTATCAAGAGACAGGCAGTCTCCCATGCAGATATAAGCTTAGGATACTTGGATTGCAGCAAAATACGGAATTGTGAATATGGCAAAGGAAGGAATATGCAAACTAAACTTAGTGCTACAGCTTTTTCAGGCAAAGCCCTGAGCTATCAATGTTTTATTCTGTACCAAGGATGTGGGATTTTCTGTGTCTGGTGCGTGCATTTCCTCAGAGCTCAAATGTGAAAGATTACTTTTTTTCTCCCCTATTTTTCATATTCTTAGTGTATCACACAGTGTATCACATACTCCAGCTTCTCTATCCTCTGGGATAATGGAAATAAGGGTTAATTTTAATTTTATTTTTTCAAAATCTGATGTTTTCATGGATTAGAAAGGGCAAGATCAATCTCTGTTGTGGGGAAAAAAATCAACCCAATAATTAGAAGGGTTTAAATTCGAGAACACTCTGTTCTGCAGGATTTGGTGGCACTGCAGGTGGGCAGTGTATGTGGAAAGTACGAAAGGTGACAGCTGGACTGTAAATTCACGCGGCTGGGGACTTTCTTTGTTTTATGCTTGAATAGCATTTGGCTCCGTGGCGTTTTGGTCTGTGACTGGACTAGTCATACAAATAAATGGAATGTTTTCTTTTTGGCCCTGAAGGGAAAAGGCATGCATTTGTGCTGCTTATGTTATCTGAGCAAATTCAGACCCAGCATCACACTGTTACTCCAGGAGAGCTTCAGGTCAGAGCAGGTTTTGAACCAGCTCCTTCCAAGATGTGTTTGGTGACTTTGTGGTCTAGTGGTACAGTGATGCCCAGGGACACAGGAGCCAGCTGGCAAAGGTTCTCACCCTCAGCCTCTCGAAATCTATTTTCATGGGCTTCAGTGGGATTTGAATTAGGGTTTTTAGGCTGAAGTTCCCATAGCTTGGTGCCAGGAGTTGGGTCAGTTATTCCAAAGTGTTCAGCACTTAACGATTCTTGTAACAACCTTCATAGTCATTTTTTTTCCAGAGAGTCAAACACCTGGTGTGTTTAGGCTATAGAAAGAGCAGTCACAAATATGTTTATTTGTATCTAGGGGATGCAGCATTATTAAATGTTCATTCTCCACATATGCTGCAGTCATTATTGGTAATGATAAAAAAGTTCTGTGGTACTGATAAATGCTGCTTTCGCATACACATCTCCAGTAGATTTTGGATCTATTTGATAACGTTTCCCAGGGAGCAGAAAGAATTACAGTAGTTACATATATGGAATTTTCTTTTCTTCTTCCTACCTGTTTGCCTCTAATCAACAGAAAGCTTCTAATTTCCTTTGTATTCTGGCATGCTAGAAATTAATGGAGTAAATGCACATGCTGTTTTACTTTGCCGGAGACTGGCTTATACAACAGATTTTCACTCTGTAAGACAGATTTTGCTGTATTTGTGCTTTTTTTCATCTCCCCCTGAGGAGTATTAACTCAAAGCAATCAGAAGACACCCATCCTTGCCTGCTGCTTCTTGAGCTGCTATATCCTCTTCTTTGCTTCTTGCTTTGCTATGTGAAGCTTTTTTGTTTTTAGGAGGAAAGAGCAACAACCAGAAAACCCTGAAGGCTGTCTCCTTTGCTAAAATCATAACTATTTGATGTGAGAAAGCCTAAACGTGTAAAACACTTTTGTTTCCGTAGAATTTATTTTCAACAACTGTATTCTTTCTACTCAAATGAAGATAGGTAGAGTGTTCTGTAAAGTGCAGTTTTGGAAAGGGAAGACGTGTGCACACTTGGAAAAGGCTGAGCTGCTCCTGAAGCTATAGGCACTGCATGTTTATGACTTGGTTTTCTAAGCAATATCCAGAGCTTGAACGGATTACAGTGATATTTTAACAAGGCTGCTGGCATCCGTCATCAGCTTTCACTTACTGAGAAAGCTAAAAGATGGAAGAATGTAATTATTTCCACGTAAGCTAAATGCTAGTGGCTGATTGTCATGAGAACTTCGATGCTTTAAGCTTCCTCGTCTCCTGCAAGGCAAACAGGTAAGTCTCACGGGCTTCCATTGTTCATTTTAGTAAGGGAGTAGGGGCTTGCAGGAGATGGGTGTTGAAGGGAAATGTGTTCAGTAGGAAGGCAAACAGTATTTCTTAAATTGTAAGCATGCGGTATTGCACGTTGTGGGTCAGGTTACAAATCCACTGCCTTTAAGCTGAAATATTTCTGTGAAATATTATTGCTTTCCATAGCTAAAACCTGAATCTCATGCCAAATTAATCCCTAACATATGCAACTATTGTATACATTTAATACAATTGGAAGATGATCGGTATGTAGTGAAAGATCTGTGTCTAAATCTCTTTCTGTCATTCTATAATTACTTCTAGATTACTCCGGTTAAAACAATGTTATTCCATGTGATAAGTGCAGTAATATGTATAGGATTGTATTTTATAAAGGTAATGTTGAACAGTTCTTTTCCTGAAAATGTTATTTTCTGAACTGAGATCTTTGGGCAGCTTATGTTTCAGATGGGTTCTGCATCACTGTAGAAATACTGTGGTAAACAAGGGGTTTCCTAGTTCACAAGTGGGAATCTAACAGCATCAAAAATAGATATTTCTTTCCCTTTCACCCTTGAAAGAACATTTATTCTCTTTGAGTAATGGCACTGCTGTGCCTCTAGAGGTAAGGCTTCCTATTTGAAGACTTTTAACATAAAAGCCCTGATTACCATTTAGAAAAAAAAGACCCTTTGACCATGAATAGTTATTGTCTTAATGAAGTTTATTGTTGTCCTCTGAGAATATTTGCTAACTTTAAGTATTACTATTATTATTGAAGGGCAAAGATTTTACATGGTTCCTAAGATTTTTGTTTACAAGAATGACTGTGAGAGAAGAGAGTATTTTGAGCCAAAATACAAATATTCATACTTATTTTTTGGTTTAAAATATGGTTGTTTACAGAAAGCAATTAATTTAAGCTCCATTTCCAATCTGGCTATGATAATTGAAACAAAGCCTGCTGGCAGACATAATTATAAATAAACTTCTAAGAATAATTAGATGTGTAATTAACAGAAGACTGAGTTATTATCACTTTCTGCTCTGTACAATAATTCTGCATAAAAACATGAGAAATGGCTCTCATTAAAATCTCACAGCAGATCAATCCACAAAAGGGAGTGAGACATTAAAACAAAGCATTCAAGACGTGCAAACATGGTGATTAATTAATTAAACAGGGACCAGCATTAAGGAAAAGCTTAAAAACAAATGGAGTATTTAAGAAATGCATATATTGTAAAAAGTTATTATGTTTAGGTCAGTTTTGGTTTGTTTGGTTTTGGGGGTTTTTTTTGTATTTTTTTTTAATCAAGGGATATCTCAGAATGCCTTGTGGATCTATATTTGTATATTTTGCTTTTATCTTTTGGTTCTGAGGAATCCTTTTGAATATCTGTGCATTATTCATCTGCAAAATTTTCAAAATATTAATCAATGGAGTGAGTAATTACTTAGGAAGGATTTAAAAGAGCCTGACGGAGAATGGCTGTTGGAGTTTGGTCTCCCCCCAGCCAAGGGGCATTCTCTGTCGAACTTCGGGGACTTGCTGAGCTGTTCCCAGTGACTTTCACCAGAGAGCAGCTTACAAGGATACCTTTGCTAGCGGCAAACAGAAACACAAGCCAAACAGACCGATGAGTCTCTTGTGAAGCAAAGAATAAAAAGGCACGTTTTGAAAGGCTTTTCCAGTCAAAATACTGGGATTCTGGAGAATGACGGTATTCAGGTTAGAAATGCCAGCAGTTACTTAAATCTGGCTTCTGTCAAATTCCTCAAAGTGCATTTATTCAGGTACTGTGCAGTATCATGCCAACAGTCAAACTCTGTATTTTAGAGTATTTGATAATATTTAGGACAACTTTGGCTGCTGTGCAGTATTCGTTCTGGCAGTGTCCTGTGTGTAGTGTAGTAATTAAGAGCTCTAGGTGTGAACCATATGAATATTCAGTCTAGTTAGTTTTCTTAAAGCTTGGAAGTTAAGCCAGGAAAGAAAATCTCCACCTCTTTTATTAAATGAAACAAAAAAAAAAAGAAAAAGAAAAAAGGAGAGGAGAGAGAGAAGGTATTAAATAGTAATGTCATGTAATACACACCCAGGAGTTTAACAAAACCGTAGTAGGACTAATTTAGCCAGTGCTTGTCTAATCTTTCATTAGCATATTATTATTTTTTTTTGCCCGGTGGGTATATTGCCTGTTGAGAAATAATGTGGATATTTATTCAGCAGTAATAACTGTTGCTGCTTGAGAGCTTTTTTTTACTGTGTGTGAACATGGTTATCTAGAAAAGGAATTCAGGCAGATGATCACCCTTGGGATTCAATGAATTCATGCGTTGCGTGTCCTATCTTACTACATGGCTGTACAGCAAGATTACTGTTTTTCTAATGAGATTCCAGTTGAAACGCAGAACCGCAAACACATCACCACCTCTGAGAAAATAGTACCTGTCTTCCAGAGTGCTTTAATCTACATGTGGAACCAGTTTATTTAAGCAGCATTAGAGGTGCAAGTCTGTCTCCATTTGGTGCAACAGGCTAAGCATTTTTTGCCTAAGACTGTGCTAGTCTCCTAAGAGCGCAGCCTCTTCCCACAGATATCGGGAAGCATTTTGCCACCTAGGTCAGAGAAGTCGGATCAGACCACGCGTTTTGGCATGTAACATCTGTTCCGTATTGATGACCCCCCCAAAAAAAAGCAACTGTCACTGCATCTTCCTTATACAAAATGGCATTTTAGGTCAAGACATCCCTTTTTAAAATAAATTGAGATTATTCCTTTAGGTTCCATTTGTGTTCTGACAAGTTCATTTCAAACCAGGTTTTCTTTTTCTAAAGAAAAAAGATAATTAGTGCATTTTCTGAAGTGAATATGGCTGTGCTACTAGCTAGATAGTCACATTTTTGTGCTTATGTTTTTGGTACAGCTCTATTGAAATGCTATTTTTACGGTTAGGGTGATGCAAGGGAAGCAGCACTTCTTTACCTGTACATAGCGAATTTAAACTGAAGCTAATGCTGCAATGAATAATTATTACTGTTTGTCTATCATTACTAGCTACACTGATGTAAATTAGTGAATATCAGAGGTTTACTTTTCTATAAATGAAATTCAAATCAGATCCGTTAAAATTTATTTCAGACTAACTAGTGCAAGTACAAGAAAGCTCAACAATTAGTAACCACAAGCTGTAACCTTTTATCATTCCATAGTCAATTACTCGTTAAGTTGTAGGAAAGCAGCATTTATTTAAAAAGAAAGAGAACAACAAATTTAAAATTTCTGCATTTTACTGGCTTTACTTACCATTGGTCATATTATTTTCTTACTGTTGCAAGTTTTCGACAGCTATGATGTCCTAGTCTGATTTGCACTGAGGCAAACCAGAAAAGAATTACACTAGTTGCCATATAAAATATTGAAAATAGTTATTACAGCAATATTATAATTCAAGTATGTTAGAAATAGTTTTTAGGTATGCTAAAATTGTTGCAGATAGATGGAACTATGTGTACATCCTCTGTCATGCTTTTGATTATTTTTTGGATTATTATTATTATTTTTTGGATTTTATTTTTTTTTGAATGAAGGTCTATTTCTTATGGTTAGGTTTTCCAATTAATTGATGATGATGATCTGGAAATGCACTCACTGAAGCTCAGACTCTCATGCATGTATTATGGCATTTAAACTAAGAAGGCAAGAAATCAATTCAGTTGTTTGTGCTGCAATTGACTGAATAGTAAATGAGACACAGGATAGAGAAAGGTCAGAATGAGAAACATATCCAGAAAACTTCTTTGCAAATTATTTTCACTGGTTTTTAATTAAAATGTGATTCATAATTATACCTTTTATTTCATACTTTAAATAATTTCCATGATTTGTGCACATCTTTGTATTTATGCTAAAATACTGTATCCTTTACGTACAATACTGCTTTTCAAAATCTAATTCAGTTCTCAAGTGGCAGCTACTGGAAAAGGTGCAACTTGCAAGGAATAAAGTGATGGTCTCTATCAAATATTAAACTACTATAGGGATGAAGGCCCGTCTTTCGGTAAACGAGCTATTTCATTTGCTTCTAGTGGCCAGGCAGCTGGGTGGAGTGGAGAAGAGGTTTCCCCTGTCACTCAGCTCAGTATCTGCATGGGTGGCCCTGTGGGCAGGCATCTCCTGGTGACAGTGGCTGCTGAGGCAGTCTGAGCACCCAAGGAGCAATGCTGGCACACCTCTACTGCCCGATTCCTTCTCGTCTCTGTTTCTGACACTTGCGGGGAGATTTCTGGGAGATGTTTCTGCTTTAGCTTCTTAAAACCTGACAGCCAGTGCCCACATCTTCAAGTCCCCGGAGGCTTCTGCTCTGCTTCAGTCTAGGCAGGGGACAGCAATCACCCAGTACAGTAAGGAGCCCATCCACCTTCCCTGCACCACAGGCATCCACACCCAGCCAGAAAAAGGCACCATTTCCCAAGCCCGGACCACCACTTTGCTCTTGCTGCAGCCCTCATTCACATGCTTGAAATGTCTTCCACTTGGTCCTTTCCTACACTCTGGACTAGAACATATTGATAGAGGGTCTTTTTTCTTCCTATTTGTCTTCCTGGAGACTTTCTCTTACAATCAGGTCTCAGCAACACAGAGAAGCTGGTCTAAGATCTGAAATGGGTTTCTGCCTAACCAGTTGCCAAGGCTTGTTGCATCTCTCCATTATTTTGATGCCCAAGGTCTTGCAGTATGGGCCCTCACAGGGCTTGAACATGGAGGGATGTTGCCGGCCTGATTTGGCTGCAGTAACAGACATGGTTTTGGTGGGACACCAGTTGTACCATTCCCCTGGCGGATGAGGGGCCACTGGGTCCTAGCTTGCTCTGGTTCTTAGTCTCACAAGGTACTCATTTTCTCAAGGAGGATAATGCTACTATTGAACGGGTAGAAAGGTGGGAAGAGAGAAGATAAATAGAATATGGAATAGAAACAGAGCATGTGTATTAGTCATCCTTTTCAATGCATAATAAAAAGCATTTATATGAGATTAAATTCAATCCCTGTATAGGTGAAAGAGAGATGCTGTACTTGCTTTCTGTAAGAGACTGAATTTTATTTAAGCAGCTTTTTACATTTTCTAGAAATAAAAAATGAAAAAAAAATTGCACAAATATTAACATCTCCAAACCTACCTCTCCTACAATTTCTTTTAATAATCTGATGGTTCCTTCTTACGTGCCAAATAGTTTGCTATCATTTTGAAATCACCAGTTGTTGACTTGCTTCCTTTCTATCATTGCTTTGTTTTATTGCTTTACCCTTCAACTGCCCTTCCCTAGCACTTTTTATGATATTTGCTCCAGTACAGAGAGCTTCAACACTGTTTGGTATTCCACCTCGTGAAAATAAAGTACAAAACAAGTCAATAACTACAGCTTATCATGTTGAAACAAATCTTCCTTTACTATATGTATGGTGAAATACGTTCATGTAGACTTAATTTCTTTGTAAGGATTTGGGAAATCTCTCCACCTCTCCTTGTTCCATTAGTCTATACGTTCACATGTTTTCCAGCTTTTCATCACTCCCAAGCGCTTACTGCCCCCTAATCTTTTCACTATTGCTATATCTTTTATCTACCTGAGATCTTGTGCTAGCTTCCCTCTTCTATTTAGTATTTCATAAATAATTATACAAATTCAAAGGAAAAAAATAGTCTCTTTTCCCCTTGTTTTCCTGTTCCTATATTACGACTCACTTCCTAAGCAAGACGCTGTCTCTTTGGTACCTTTTACTTATGGACGCATTAACATGCATCCCTATACACATGTAATGTCACACTCAGTTTTCTGTACTCCTATGATCCAGAGGTCAGTGATAAACCATTCCCTAAAAATTAACAGAAGAGTGAAGGCTCAGGCAAGTTTTTAATCTAGAAAGGGAAGAGACTGAGAAGAGATACAATGGATTTTATATACATAAAAGTAGTTGCAAGAAGGAATGGAGGAGATATTTTCCTTAATCGTTGTGAAGAGGACAAGACACAGTGTGTTTAATTTTGCAGCGATGGAGCTTAGAAATACCCTTTTTGTAGTTACAGTCATGAGGCACTGGAATAAATTACCTTTTACAAGCATGGAGACTCCAGAAAGGAGACCAGTAAGCACTGGTTAGAAAGCCATTTCCCAGGACTAGCATCTGTGCGATTGATCCTGCTGTGAGACAGATGTGGATTAGCTCCCTTTCAATCCTGTTTTTTTTGCCATTCTTCAGCACTTTTTTGCAAGTAAACTTGTGGGCTGAAGGAAGTAATGTTATATATG
Organism: Arenaria interpres; assembly: GCA_013399435.1. NCBI lineage: Eukaryota > Metazoa > Chordata > Aves > Charadriiformes > Scolopacidae > Arenaria > Arenaria interpres. Next base: position 243,170 of record VXAK01003938.1, on the reverse strand, counting down.
AGCAGTGACAAGCAAGAAAGCGCGCTATTTGCATCAACCACTGCTAGAGAAAACCTTGTATTTATTCCTGTCCGGGAGTGAAGATTGAGGTACTATGACAGGTAATCAAAGGAAATGTCCAAAGAGTCAGAAGAAGAGATAAAGGGAGAATCAATGATACTAAATTAATTACATAAATTGGTATGATCAAGAACAGTCTATGCTTATTATGTGTGGGTTTAGTGTGTTTTAATATGTTTAACCTATGTTTAGGATGTTAGAAGACCTCAGAAGACATTTTCACGGAGCAGGTGAACTACAGGAGCTATTCCTTAGGAATATCCTGCTGTATTCTGTTGTTATAGGAGGCTAAATGACTTTCATTTACTATATCAATACTGAAGTTCCCATATTTCCCTGTATGCTGTACTTGGGGAATTACGAATACCCAGTGTATGCTCATATCAACAGACATACTGGATGAACTAAATATTTCTTGCTATCTATTTCATATAGCATCTCTGCTAACCTGATCTAATAGTTCTTCCTGAGCTTTGAATATATGCGAAGCATCTGGCTTTGCTAAGAAAATGAGGCTAAACTGTAGATCTCTGTTTATAAAGCATAAAAGCAGAGTATGATGGGGCTAAGCTACTGTCAGAAAAGTTACTCTTTTGCTTAAGATAAACTGTCCCCTTTTCACAAAGAACGGGTGTTTGCCTTTAGATAGCACACATAAGTTATAGGTTGGAGTTTTTCAAGGGAAGAATTGGATAATTCAGTTTATTTATGTGACTGCAGGCTAAGGCAGTTCTCAGGGCCTTGCCCTTTAACTTGTCCTATCACTATAATAGAAATAAAGAGCTGACCTAGCTCAGGTCTTTGACAGTAATCACGCGTGAGCAGTTTCGCCAAGATCTGATATTGCACTTACTGCCAGGTCACAGGGAGAGAAATCTTGAGGTCTTTCCATTTCTTACATCTTACCTGTGCAACGGAAAGAGAGCTTAGTCAGTGCTGAACAAATGCCATGATCTGACTAAGGATTTATCCAAAATGAGAGAACAAGAGAAATGTCTTGTTTTGGACACTGGGTTGCTTTGGAGATCTTTTTTCAGGTCCTGCTGTCACAGTAGTTAGTGGAAGCCCTCCCACGAATTGCAGTGGTCAGGCCCTATTCAGGTCCATCCACTTGGCATCAACCTTGCGGAAATCTTCTATGTCCTTCTTATGGGGCCATCGTTTGAGGTGCTCTAAGAGGGAGCCCCTTGGAGTCAGCTCCAGCTACACCATTTCTTTTAAGGGCCAAAACTAAATGGCCTCATTGCTGCTTCTCTCCTATGACGAACGTAAACACAACATTGGTTAAAGCAGTGACAAGGCTTTGTCAGAGAGCACCATTTTGCAGTCTCTGACATAGGCATCCGGGCAATTCCTCTGGATGGTGGCTTGGGTTTACTGTGTGCCCTTTCAGCCAGAGGCATGTCTGCTCTGTCTGAAGCGCAACATGATAAGGAGGTCAGAAATAAGTAATACATTTACACTGTTCTTGCAGGGCCAGAGCTTAAGTGGCCACAGCTTCAACTGGAAACTCACTTTTGAACCCACCAGTTGGCATAACCATGGGAGTGGCTTGTCATTTTAATGACATCTTTCCAGCGTGCCTGGAGAATCAGAGGGTTAACCCAGCTTCGTTTTTCAGAAGGGAACTGCACCACCCTGGTTCACCTACCTCTCTCCGTGCCTGGGTGGGTTTCCCACAGCTGCACCAGCTGCCCTGGCCCGGGGTGGAGGATGCTCTTTGGGGCTGCAGCCGTGCTGTCAGCATGAAGAAGGGCTGCTCGCCTGAGTCCTGCCAGTGCCGCACAGGGTTGGGGGAGCCACCCACCTTCCCTCCTTGCTGCATTAACGGGGGCTTTTCCCTTGCAAAGCTTCCCTGTGGGGCAGCTGAGGGCATCCTGGAGAAGGGGGAGTGAGCCCCAGGAGGAGGAGGGAGACAGGGGGAGACCGTCCCCTCTCCCTGCTGCTGTTGCTGAAGCTGTGCCGGAGTCGGAGCCGTCGAAGTGGCTCCCCAGAGTTAGTTGCTCAGCAACCAGAATCAATTAATATGCTTTGCAGAAAGTGCAGGGGAAACCCGGGCTTCTGTCAGTGAGAAGGCAGGAGGCTGAGGGTGACTCAGGATCCCACTGCTGCCTGACACCCAGTCGGTCCCACCCCATCCTTTCCAACCCCCCTTAGCCACCCCTTCTTTATCCCTTTCTGCTTCCCTATGATGACTTAGTGCGTGTCCCAAAACCTTCAAGCAAGGCACCTCCTTGCTCAAGAACGCTCCTGCTTTAAGGCTTTTGCTTTTAGACCTAATTTGTATTTTAGGGTTATTTGTCAAGCTTTCTCTGACGCTTTTCTAGAAATTCTAATATTCATGGGTTTTTTGGGAAGGGAAAGCTGATGTTTTTGTCAGATGGTTTTAAAGATTCCTCAGAATGAGAAGGGTTGTTTGGTAGTGCACAGTTGAGCAGCAGTAATGAAAATGCATCATGTGTGAACTGGGAAAGTTTTTGCCTCTTCCTTTATTACAGGTAATCAGCACTGCATATATGAGACCGAAGAGGTAGTACTGGTTGTTGTGAAGCACATAGATAATAGAATAAATGAGGAGTTGGTGGTTTTTTGATTTCTCCTTTTCTGCATAGTAATTTCAGGGCTTCGGTAAGGTATTATTTTCTTTTTTTTCTTTCTTTCTCTGATTTTCTATGGAGTCCATCTGATGACACCACGAATCTGGGAATGAAGAACTTCTTAGTGCTGATTGGAAATGGCATTGCGGAGCTGAAACTTAACTGGAGGAAATATATCTCCTGAAGAAGAAAATATAATGCACTGTAAGGATCTGACTTCTGGTGAAAAATTCAAGCCTAGAGAAAGCTTGTCCGCTTTGTTAGGAAGAATGGGTTGGACAATTTTCTTCAATTCCAAAGGATATCTGAATGCCATGCTGAGCTTAATCTCTGCAGCATGCTCTGTGCTTCTCATCTCTTCCTGATGCACTGCATGGTAAGGCCTTTTTCCTTCCTTTTAATATTAACCATCTTTCTGTTATGGTGAGAGGTAAAAATAACAGCAACCATCAGATGAAAATTGAAAAAATGTAGAAAGCTAATAAAAGAATGTTTGTTTGTATGGTGGTTTCCAGGAGCAAGTGTCCTGGTTACTGCAGCAGCTTTGTAAGATCATGCCTGCCTTTCTCCCTTGCTTTGTGACAGTGTGTATGCATGTGTGTGTGTTTGTGCACACCTGTGCTGTCATTTGCACTTGGACTGGAACATGAGTAGCTGTATTGTATATATTTCCATGCTAAAGAGGATGTTTAAGAATTTGCTTTGATGTTTCTCTTTCTCCCCCCCCCCACTCTCCTCTA
>VXAK01003938.1:152047-239735 GCA_013399435.1 Arenaria interpres | reverse complement strand
TTTGCTTTGATGTTTCTCTTTCCCCCCCCCCCCCACTCTCCTCTATTCCTCTCTTTCTGCCTCCTCTTTCTCTTGCTCTGTCTGTCTCTCTGGGGTCATGGTGCTATACCTTCCCTGCACCTCAGTCATACCCTGACCACTAGAAGGCAAAAATAGAAGGTAAAAGAAATACTGTACCAACATAAGAATAGTTCCGAATAAGTATTATCTGAGTAAATAAAAGCTCTGGAAGGGATTTGAATATCTGCAGGTATGAAAGATTTAGTTTATTTTATTTCCCACGGGAAACAAATAGCAAATGCAGATCTGGATCCTGTGTTTGAGACACAGTGAGAGGCAGATCCTTTTACATACATCATAAAGCCAAAAAATGACCACTGTGAATTATGGCAATGTTATACTCTTGGTGACCCAAGTCATAAAATAAGCAAACCCAGTATGAGATGTCCTCACATCAAGTAATTTTTGTCATATATTAGCAGAGTGTTGAGAATTATTAGAAATGGCTTCAGTGGATGTTGCAAGACGTTTTTCATTAACAGCTGCAATGTGCTTTCATCTTCCTGGTTGAAAGGTGCTAGGGGAGTGCAAGTTGATGTTATTAACTAACTACTTGACATACCAAAATTTAGGGTCATTATCAGGAAATTTCCAAGATGATCTGGAATTATATAGTGAGTGTACTGAGATGGAAGACAGAAAGCCTGGCTTACTTGGATCTCTGTTTCAGAAGTTAGGGTAGAACTAAAAGATGAAAGAGTGGTGATGTGGAATATGTTTATTTTCTTATGCGTTCTGTTTGATCAGTGAGATTGGAAAAGGGAAAGTGTAGTGCATCTTGAGAAGGAAACTGGTGACAATCTGTCCGCGCTCTGAGGGTAATCCCCCACAAATCTCACTGCCTTTAATGGGGTTAGAAATGGACCAGGAGTGTGTTTGTGTGGTGGTTGTCATGGACTGTCCAGCTGGGTATGGTGGGGATGGGTTCCAGGCAGCAGGTTTTGAGGATGAGGGGGATGCAAAGAGCCAAAGCAAAAAGGCCACACCAGGACTCATGAACAGGAATCAGAGCTTAAAACCTATTCAGAAGATGGATTTTGTGGTAGTTCCTAATACATCTTCTCCTTGTATGATGAGGGACTCCATAAGACAGTTGTTAGAGAGAGGATAGTAATGCAGCTTTTTCAAATCACTGCAGTAGGAAGAAACAGAGATGATACACATTCCTGTGGTGTGACAGTTTTTCTGTAGGGTTCATAGGAAACACCCTTGATTTTAGGAGTAAAGGTTCAAAATATGCATACGTGTGCATTAAAGTAAATTTTTGGTGTATTTTACCATCTAAAATGTGTGACTAGTATAAGAACCAATAAGGAAAACTGAGGAAGGACAACACAAGCCATAATGTCATCTTCCCATCTTCACTGCTGAAAGCAGCTCTTAGTTGTGGAACTAGTCCCCTCAGCTCTTTGTGTGAGCAAAGACTGCATCCTAAATTCAAGTTTCCCATTGCAAATCTCTCCTCACATCAGCAGTTCTATTTCAATCAATGGGACAGCTCGTATGAGTAAGAACTACTCATGTGAATAAATTATGAAAGGTTTTATAAGACCAGGCTCCTTGATTGTCATGGCAACGGATTTATTAGGCTTCAGGCGTAATTTGTATTTCCCTTCTAAACAAAATCATTTTTCCTTTTACCCATGTGAATCCTTTTGCCTTGTAATTAGGACAAGAAAAATAGGTTAATTACATTCTTAAAGATCATACAACTGTACAGATACATTGTTAGTGAAAAATTGTCAGAGTATGCAAAAGTTTACTTTTATTAGCGGTCTTCAAATCCATGGGAAGTTTATTCTTATTGGCATCATTCATTGCCTTATTTATTTTTGTGACAATATTAGCGTTGCTACTGGGTATTGTCAATTCTTCCAGCAACTCATTAAATAAAAAAGAATTCCTTTAAAATATCACTGATCTTATAAAAGCATTCATTATTATTAGGTTCAAGGATACTTACCAAGCTTTCTCCTACATTAAATATGTCAATTTTTTAGTTAATACATGATGTTTAGCTCTTTATTTTTTCAAGGAACGTATTTATCTTTAGGGTATAGAAACACAATACAAAGTCATAATTATAGTAAACTTCCTACAGAATATAGATATGTATTGAAAGAGGAAGCATAAAATCATCTGGATTATCTTTCCCAGTGCAATTTTGCATGCTTATAAATGTCTATGTTGTTAGGCTATATATTACATAACATTTCCTTCATTGTAATTTGTAAAGAACAGTTCCTTTTCAGAATACAGTGCATAGGCATTTTTATTGCACTAGGTTATACATTATAGAAGAAAGAAAAATATTAGAAAATGCAAGCATAATATCCTTTAAAATGTATCCAGTACACTAATGCAGCAATAGGCTTGTTTGTTTCTTTTATCCCTATAATAGCAACATATACAAAGCAAGAATAGTGGATTATTTTCTAAAGAACCTGTGATTTTGAGAGAGAAGGTTTTGCACAGTACAGAAGACGCATTGTCTTTAGCAGAGATTTCTGTCAATGATTTACTGTGACTTAGAACTCTTTCTTTAGTGACATTTCTAACCATTTACTTTAAACATTTGCACAGCAGCTGTATTTGGCTTTCTCTGTCAATTCTAAAGCAAGTAAAATCAGTGCTTTCCTTTTCTTTTAAAATACTATTCAGTAAAGGTCTGATGCTGAAAACACATGTATTTTATTTCAGTCCATTGAACTGTTTCTTTAGGTAAACTATGTGAATTAGAGCTTGAACCCATCTGCATTATCAGGGAGGTTATACTGAACAGTGGAAATACTTTCCACACTTGCAGCAACTATTTCTAGTCAAGAGAAATGTACTTTAATAATAGAACAGATAAGCAGTTCCTGTATTTGGACTGCCTTGAGCTGTCTTGATTCAAGTTCCAGCAAAAACCTGATTTTTGAAAGGCCCACAAAGAAAAAAAACCAACAAAATAAAACCAAGTCTTAAACTGTTGTTGTTTAAACATAAAAAGCCACAGAAAGACTTTATCTGACAAGAAATTTCAGTAGATCAGCACCTGTGTTTTTCATAAACCAGGATAAAAAATTGAAAAAGCATCATGTTTTTAAAAAATTAAAAGCTCTAAAAGAACATATGTATGGAACTACTGATTCTAAATGACACAGCATTTCATTTTAACATTTTTAATCAGATTTTCATTTGTTACAAGAAATTTTACTAGTATCTGTTCACGTGCTTTTCTTGGTGAAAATTTGCAACTTTTTTTTTTTTTTTTTGGTCAGGGAAATGTTTAGTTGTATGTTTTTTTTAGCTAGATTTGTTACAGCTGTCCCTATATTTATGGGCTCCCACAGGTCAGCTCTTTAATTAGAAGCTCTCTGAAGGGCCATCTTTGGTACTACATATTGTATGGACCCTGGTGCTGAACCAGTTTTCACCAGGTCTGTGGTAGACATAAGATCTGATTGTGATTCCAACCTTTAATTCTTCTTGTATCTTTGACAAAAAGCAGGCCTCTGTTTTGCTGAGAGTTTTATGGATATCAGAAGCAGTAGTTTCTACTACAAAAACCTTCAAGAGGCCTTCAAAAGGCATACAGGCAAAGAGTAGAATTAATCGAGTATTAATATCCTTATTAAATAGATAAGGAACTGAGGAACAAAGAAACTGCCCAAAGCTATACTGGCAAGGGAAGAGTTCGGAATTGAACCTCAATGTCCTTATTCTCAGTTCATCACTGTCCCTGCAAGGTTGCTCTTCATTTTGTTCATTTTTTTTGCTTAATGACTTGCATTTGGACTTTTAAGTTAATACTATTTGAAGTATCAAATGTGAAAGGGAATTTTTGATGCGTACTTCCTTTCCAGTCTGACACAGTTGTCCTAAAAATTCTTTTTTCTCTCCTGAGCTATTCTGTTTGAATGTAACCATTAATTATGTAATTGCTTTACTACTCAGGGGAAGGATACCCTAGATTAAACAGAAAATTACTAAATAGAAATATCCTAAACATGTTGTACAGGTTTTGGGGGATGTACATGTGTATCTATTTATGCTGTCAGGGTTTAGCAATATGTGGTGGTACGTAATGGTTTTGTAGGTCCTTGGTAAAGGAACCAAATTTCAACACAGAAAAAAAATCCAGTTAAATAATAAAAAGACTGATCATTTGCTGTAGAGAACTCATGCAGGTAATTATGAATCCAGCACTTGTGCACAAAAAGATGACACAGAGAATGAGGTACCTAACAGTGATTCTTATTAACCCCCGTATGCCTCCTCTGTCCAAGGTAATCTTTCAGCTTTTTAACTTTTTTATGACATAGGAAAAGATGGTTTGTACAAAAAGTACTTAGCTGCTAAAATTACATCTGAAGTTGGGGAGGAAAATCTGCCTTGGCATCTTAATCCAAACCCAGGGAAATTTTGTGTATGTTGAGAAGGAAAAAAAGCTTTTTGCAGATGTGCCTGAGTTTTGGAATGAGTTCTGCAGTCAAATATCCCAGAAGCTGAAGGGGTATCTGTCTCACTCTGGTCTATTTATACAGCTCCAGGTGTGACACACCTCTGGATGCTGACAGGTACCGTACTTACCCAATTACCCGATAACATATTAATGTACAAGAGTATGAAAGTCTGATTAAAAGCAATACTTCCACTGGAAACCTCATCTCACTTGTATTTTATTCCTGAGAAATGTTAAGAAGATAACTTAAAATGCACCTTACTGTATCAAGTACATTCTTTTATTTTTTCTGACATGAACTTTTTACTGGCTTACAATGGAAAAGGGTTAGAAAGGTATGCCTTAGTAAGAACGTACTCCATTATAGTGAGCAATTATGTAACTTGCCTCAAATTACAGTTCTCCAATGCACAGATCTCAGGGCAGCCAGGGGGATCACCTGAGCTCTATTTTCATCAACAGTGATAGTGCACAGGGTCATCCCCAGCCTATCTCAGCCTTCCATCCTAAACAAGACCTAATGTTAACTGTAAATATCATAAAAGACGTTCTGAAAGTCTTTTCCAGTTGAGCTGGCATTTTTTACCATGGAACCTTGAATATTAGAATACATGAAATTGTTTAAGTTCAAAAACATGCTGGTGTTTAAGAACTTAACGTATCATGTTAGTTCTTTTGTAAACCAGGGGGGCTAAGGTATCCAAATACCTTTGAGGAACTGAGCATGTGGTTTATAATATTTTTATATTTTCTACAATAGTAATAAATAAGGAAAGTAAATCTAATTATTATAGCAGGGTAATTATTGAATTTTGACAGGTAAGGTGTTTTTTAGTTGGCTAAGAAACATGGGAGAACCACTGAAGTCCGTGAGCATAAATAAATAAATATTTCATTCATGGTAAGAGCCTTAGAAATGAAAGGCCTGGAGAAAAATAGATGAGCCAAAGAGATCAGTAAGCTTTGATGAAATACTAGATTGCAAAAAGGGCAAAGCATGTGTGGTACATCTCTTTATGAGAAAACAGAGTGGAGGAATGCCTGTTCCAGCTTTCAACCAAGCTAGACAGAAAAGAGCAGTGTGAGTAGGAAACAATGTGGTGTTTGTGAACATAAAACATGTCTTTGTAGTTTGTTAACCATTTAATAAGAGTAGTAATGCAGTGCATATTCTTAACTTCTGACTTCGGAAATTTTGGGACTTAGTATTTTGTGCATACGTCTTTGGATATTGAAAAGCATCACATTCTCCTCCATGTGAAACTGCGATATATTTGTTTGATGAGAAAAATTAGGACTTCCTGTTGACACATCCCAAATCCTAGCAATAGTCTCTGTAAAGTGAGATGTTACTGAACTATGTTAACAGTACCAGAACCTTTCCTTTAAGGAAGGCAAGTCTGATGCTTGAATACAAAACCACTTAACTTTTTGGATGAGAAAGCAGATGGCAAGACTGTTTATTAAGACCACTGACCTTTGTGTTTCTGGAATTTCTTTTTCACTTTGTGCCTAAACTAAAAACTGGTTGAAAGGTTTTTGTTCAAGTATTCACAGCAAATGTAACTTTTCACTGAATATAGAAGCAGTACAAAATAATTAGCAGAAGGTAGGATTTTGGCAGGGCTTTTAAAGCATTCTTGAAAGTGGCTCTTAGTGGATGACCACAATGTCCCTTAGGAGTGGCCGTTCCTTAGGAAAAGTCATCCGTTTCACTGATGTCGTATCCGTTTATTTTGGGCTCCTGTGTTTTTGTTCCGTAGCAAATGCTTTACGTTGCATCAAAATGTTCTGGAGCTTGACACAGCTGGATGTGTTCTCAAAACACTGCTGTGGAAATGTGTGACAATCTACCTCGTACCTGCTCCTTCGGAGCCACGCTGAGATATTGTTAACTCGGTATAAAGGCAGCAGCATCTTTGCCATGACTTTGTGGAAGTCTCAGGGTGTTTCAGTGTGCCATGTCACTGAGAACATCCTGAGTGGGCAATGTGATGTAACGTAGTTTTAGTATCATTAGCACATCAGAGCTGACTGAGGAATGCTTGGTGCCTTGCTTTTACTCCTAATTGTTATTCCTCAAATTCTACATCTGTTCATGTGCTTTTTTTAATGGAATTGTAAGGGATCACTTGTGCTTTGGCTTTAGTCATTGTCCCCACCCTGAAAACCATGCAATGGATGCTTAATGCCGAAGGGCCTACAGAACATCCACGCTATCCATTCATGCTCACCACAAAATAGTTCCAGTCCTCCTCACTGAATTTTAATAAGCTAGTTAAAGACCACAAGTCACATCTGCAATGTTTCACAAGAGGACATAGATCAAAAACAGCACTAAAGACTTATATTCATTTGAAAAAAAAAAAAAGAAAAGAAAATTAACTAGGCCATGCCTAATGTTACACAGAGAACCCCACAATAATTTTGCTGAACGTGTCTCCAAATTCATTTGTGATCTCTCATCCGGCTTTCAGTAGATTTATGAATACATGACAAAGGCACCCCAAATGGGCATCACAGGGATTTTAACATCGGAAACTCTAATGCTCTATACTTCAAAAGCAGTTCCTACACGCAGCCCGTCTCTGAGACCTCACGTGGAGGTGCAGCATCTCCCTGCAGAAGTCAAGTCACGCATGAAGAGAGAAACAACCTTTCTGGATCCCTGCAGGTTAAGCATGGGAGTAGTACGATGTGAATATGATGCAAATAGACAGGATCAATAAGCAATTTCCTTCCTAAAACAGGGGAGACCTTCCTGACATCAGTTCTTTAAGGATAAATCCCAAACATTTTACCAAGTTACAACATGTGAATTAGTACATATCTTAAAAATCCGGTGGCATGTCCTCCTTGCCTATGCGTTTCTAGCAGATGCCTGTACAGATGCATCCTCCCTTCTCCCTTTTTGTGTCTATCCCAGTCTGTGTGAACACACACCCCTAACCCCCATGACACTGTATCTGGGTACATCTGTCCCTGGTGTGTGTGTGTGTTAACTGAGCCTCACAACCCTTCGGTGCATACGTACATGGCCCTTTTGCAAAGAGACACAGCTGTGGGATCACTCTCTGTCCTGCCTCTTCGGGGACCTGGTTTCCCAGTCCCCTGTGATTTATGGAAAACTGCTCAGCCCTCGATGATGTTGATATGAACAGATCCCTCAGCTGCATAAGTGATGTGTGCACAAATGATGTATCTGTGGTGATTAAATGAAGGAGCCAGAATGGCCTCATGGGCCATGGTCATAGAATCATAGAATTGTTTTGGTTGGAAGAGACCTTTAAGATCATCAAGTCCAACCACTAACCTCACACTGCCAATTTACCACTAAACCATGTCCCTAAGCACCACATCTACACGTCTTTTAAATACTGCCAGGGGTGGTGACATCAACCACTTCCCTGGGAAGCCTGTTCCAGTGCTTGACAGCCCTTTCTGTGAAGAAATTTTTCCTAATGTCCAATCTAAACTTCCCCTGGTGCAACTTGAGGCCGTTTACTCTTGCCCTATTGCTTGTTACTTTGGAGAAGAGACCAACCCCCACCTCTCTACAACCTCCTTGCAGGTAGTTGTAGATAAAGTCTCCCCTCAACCTCCTTTTCTCCAGAGTAAGCAACCCCAGTTCCCTCAGCCGCTCCTCATAAGACTTGTTCTCCAGACACCTCACCATCTTTGTTACCCTTCTCTGGACACGCTCCAGCACCTCAATGTCTTTCTTGTAGCGAGGGGCACAGAACTGAACACAGTGCTCGAGGTGGGGCCTCACCATCGCCGAGTACAGGGGGACAATCGCTTCCTTAGTCCTGCTGGCCATGCTATTTCTGATAGCAGCCATGTCTCAGTTTCTCTCTTGGTCTATGAGCTCTGTCAGTATGATCTTTTGGGCCATATCCATCACAGATCGTTACTGCTCCCCAGTGCAAAGCCCAAGCCTTGTGCACAGCACTCTGCTTTCACCCATGTGTTAGTATACGACAACTGCTACTGCTTTCAGAAACAGATCTCACTGAAACGCAGCGAGCCAAGATGCTCTGGATAGCTGTTTGGGTAAGGAAATGGCAACCAGGTAGGACTTTTCCACTTCAGCTGCCTGATTTGCTTTATGCTTTGGGTGTGAAATGCAGTGTTTTGCACATGAATGTGCCTGTGTCCTCCTCTGTGCCGGGGTGAGAGCTGCCATCCTTCCTGGGATTCTCACAGCTGGTGTGAATTGAAGAGGAGCCAGGAAACCTGCTCTTAAGAAAATCACCATAGCCTCAGTTTCCCCCAGACACAAACGGCTGGGCTAAAGCTGCAATCTGCTTCTCCCTTCTTTTTCTCCTGGTCTGGAGGTATCAAGTCCTATCCCTTTCTCTGCTTTTATAAGATATAAAGATGTTGGGTTATCCTGGAAATCAGGTTACAAGCGCTGCGTGAGTCAGCTTCCAGTTCTGTTCGTCAGGGCTACTGAACCTTGCTTGTGTGTCCCAAGGTGAGGATTAATCTGTTAATGTTTGTAAAAAGCTATGTAAATGATCTGTATCACACTGACAGGTCAAGTACTGCATTGCTCACTGGCTGCTCCTCCTGATGGTTTAAGATATATGCCAAACAATGTCTACCTTTCAGACAGCATTCACTGATGTAACTTGACTGGCTTAACCCTCTCAGGAGTTGGCCCTTCTTCTTCTAGCTTACTGGTTGGGTGAAACAGCACAAATATGCAAGGCTGATGTTTTTCACATAACCTAGAATAGAGTAAATACATTGCTCTATGCTTGTGCAGGACCATAAGCTCAAAGGAAACCTCTTGGGTCTATTACAGCACATGTGCAATTCAAGTCCTGAAGGACACATGGAAAGCAGGGAGGGTGAGCAGAGCCTGGTGCTCTGCCTGGCTGTGGGTGAGAAGCTGCTTCTGCAGCCGTTGGCAGGATTTGGCCCTTCTGCACCCACAGGAACCGCAGATGCTCAGAATGGCTGCACAGCTCAGCACGAGCCCCTCTGAGAATGTAAATCCTACCCAAGAGAAGGGTGTGCTTGAAATCTGGAAGTCTTTTTGTCTTGTGCTTATCACAAGATTGCAGCTATTATCAGTTGTTGAGATCAGGGCCTGACAGCAGTAGATACCATGCAAACAGTAAAAGAAGTCTCTTCTAGAGAATTAACGTATAAGTGAGTGCAACTCCCATCACTAACTCTGCAAACGCACAGAACAACAAAAGGTGGCCAAAAGTTGAGTAACTAGTCTCACTGGCTGATTTACCACTTACCTGGTCCCAGTTATCAGCATTACATGTGTTTTTTTATGTTGATTTTCAGTATGAATGATTAATACTTTCACTACCTTTAATGCTTTTTGGAGTGAAGACATTTGCCACTGATCTTTGCCGATGTCTCTGTGGGTGTATCTATACTTTTTGTTAAATACTTAAGCTAGAAAGCAATGCTGAAGTATAAGGCGGGGACTGTCCTTGGTACAAGCTGTTACTAAAGGAGAGTAGGACAGCCAAAAGAAAGGGACTTTCTGTGAATCTTTGTTGTCACATGGTCCTCTGAGGCTACTGGAGCTGATAACTTACTGTGTGGGTCATTTCCAGGAGCTAACACAGGGATAAGGGGTCAATACAAATGCTAGCAATTTGGGTGACTAAGTTATGAAAAAGTATCTTTTATTTCTACCGGTATTGCTTGTCTGGGCAGCTTTTGCTTTCAAAGCCTAATCAGGTGGAGTCAGGGAGAATTGTGCCACTGATTTCTTCCACAGCTGGATCACACCACTAGCCAGTTTCACCATCACCACCAGTACAGGTTGCTGTGGTAGAAAATATGAATGGACTGCGGCTTTGCATTGTGTTTCTTTACCTGAAACTTTCTTTCCGTTCTTTTCCTGCTTCAGATGTTTATCTGTCACATACTTGCTTCAGCAAGTGCTCAGGGCACATCTCCATGTCTCTGCGCAGTGACTTTGCAGGCAGATCTCCACTGCTATTAGCAGAGCTGCTCTGCAACTGGGTATCTCCGAGATTTAGCACACGTCTTGTTTAGTTTCACTCAAACAGCCTGTTTGTCAGCTGCAAAACTCTGTGAAAATGATGGACAATGAAAGGAACTGCTTTCTTCTTCCTCTTCATAAAATGACTGCCAATCTCCATTTAGGGTGTTTGCTTACACTTGTACTAAACAACCTGTATAAATGTACCCAGCCTGCGTTGATCTAGCTGGATTAAGCAAATGCAGAGGAAAGATGGTAGGGAGTGGGCTTCGGGACACGTCAAATGGATGTAGCAGGACAGTGTCTGTGGTTTCAGGTAGCTGCTCCTCACAGGGGTGCGGGGGCCTTCTACTTTCTGGGAGACTTCTGCTCCCGCCTGGCTCTGTTGGAGCTATCTTGGGTATGGTTATGTGTGCAGCAGTCCTATGACTGCAGCAGAGGTACAGCTGATGGCAGTTACAAATGACTGCGAGTTGGAACGGGAGGAATTTATAAGCCATGTTTGGGAGGTTTTAAATACCTTGTTTACTGTGCTGTTTAAAAAAAAAAAAAAAAAAAGTGTAAAATTATAACAAAATAATGAAGACCAAACATCTTAAATCTTCCTTTGATGAGATGAATAGTAATATTCTAGTGTTTATGGTTTTGACAGCAAAATGACACAGAAAAAAACCCCCCAAATTACCATTTACAAGAAGTCAAGAATGAGAAAACAGAAAGAAGGCAACAGAGACTTCTGCTAACAGAGGGATTATGGCTCTTGAGAGAGGGCAATGTGCCATCTATGAAGTACAGTCATTTTTGCAAATCCCTGTTTTCCTGGTTAGCAATTACCACCTGGCAACAGTGAGAGAGAATCAGCCCATATTGTGCTTTGACAAGATAGAAATCCAGTGCTTCAATGAAATGTTTGGTAGCTCTGCACAGCATCCTTCTGGCAATACAAACCCAGGGAGAAAGATCTAATGAGTGGGGAGAATAGAGATGCATCTTCTCAGAGCCCAGGTTGTTAATGCTGACCAACTTCTCACCTCCAAAGGGTGTCCCAGATCCCAGAGGCCCTGAGTCCCCAGTGCCACCTGGTGTTTTGGCCACTCGGCCATCTTTCGTTGATAGACAACAGCATACAGTAAAAATGCTATTGCAAGTGTGGTGTGGAAGAGTTTGTTCTTAACTGGATGTGAAGTGTGCAGAGGGTTGCACAGTCCTCACACTGGTAGAGTATGGTGTGCATGCAGGTATCTACGAGAAAGCTATTCTGTTCCTTAATTATTTGCAAAGACCTGCATGTGGTGAAGCGCTGTGCATTTGTAAGTCATGCAGGTTTTCTCCTCAGTAATGTTTACTTTAGCCCCAGGGAGAGCGCAGAGAGAGTAGCTGTGACCGGAGCGGATGACTTCATCAGAGGAGGGAACTTACCCAGCCTCACTGACGGATTTTTATGAAGGGTTTTCCAAGGCCAGCCTGCAGCAGCGCATCACTACAGATATGCTTTTGACATTTGTAGTCCAAGAAGCAGCAGTATTCAAAGAGAAACACTGCCAGTGGGTTTCCATAAAAAGCCTGATTCTTGGATTATTTGTGGGGATTTGAATGTAGCTGTGAGTTGTGCAACCCTAAGCTTTCTCTTGGGAGGACTCCATGAGCCTACATCCTTCATTTCCCCCCTGAGGAAAGGAAGCTGCAGCAATGCTGCTTTGCTCTGCAAGCTACCTGCAACCACCCCCTGCCGGGGAGCAGCTCCTACTTTGGCTTGCACCCTCCAAGCAAGCTCCAGTGAAGAAAGGACAGGAGAAAGGAAGAAAGAATTGGGAGCAATGGGAAGAATAAGAGTCATGAGCTTGGGAAAACAGACTCAAGAGTCCCCCAAATGTTTTCTTTCAGAAATAAGCCAAAAAATACTCCTGACCAGACTTTAGCTTCCTGAAAATTTGATAAAATTAATTTCTTCTTCATAAAATAGATTACCCTTTTGGAGAAATAACTGGAGTTTTTCTTACTAACCCATGTGGAATAGGTTGTCCAGTTTTCTGATGGCTGCTGCCATAGGTCCTAATCTGATTACAGGCATGAAAGGTAGGCAAGTGTAATTACGATGCAGACAGATTTATGTGTCCCCAGACAGGTTTTCAAATAACAAAAAGATTATAAATATTGGATCTATGGAAAGAAAATGTCCATTATTAAAATCAACCCACAAGCTTGTACCGTGAAAAAGCTTTCTTCTTCAACAGAGCTGTCAACCCCGCTGAGATTTTAAATTGGAGTTTGTCTAGTGTAACTCTCACTTTCTATTTAAAAAGCAAAGTCAGAAGCATTAAACTTTTGTCTTGGGTTTTTAAAATAGAGAAAATCTAATATAATTGCTGTACTACTGTAGAGTTATGAGCTTTTAGGATCTCCAGTTTTTGGCAAAGAAAGGCTATGTCTTTTGATTCATGGCATAAGACATTTCCCTATATAAATTTGCTATACGTTTTTTCTTCAAGGAAAAAATCTTCATCCCTTCCTTTCCTCTAGAACATTTGGCTTGGCTCTTTGGTTTTTAACTGCCTGTGCTTCACTCGAGAGCTGGCTGCATTTCAGTTACCAGTCGCTGTTCAGAGTTTCTATGTGAATTATTGGACTGTGCTTGACATCAGGAGGTCTAAGGAACTGAAAAGTGTGGTTCAAATGTCAAACTGCAACTTGAAAGGCTTCCAGAGATGGAGAGTCAGGTCTGTGGTCTGACTGAGACAATGTCCATGCCAGAGTCAGCAGAATAAGTCTCTAGGTGACAAAAGGATGTCCTCTGTCGGATGTGTGGCATGGGCAACATGGCTTCCAGCTTCAGCTTAAAAAAAAAAAGAAAAACAGCATTTTAGAGGGTGGCATAAAGTCACAAACCTGTGAGGAACACGGGGGGTGGATATGTTACCTGTGTCGGTGATGTTTGGGAGAAGCTAAAGACTGCTAGGATAAGCAAAATAGGACTTAGCTGGAGTTCTTAAGTTAGACAGGCTTGTGTGAATGCAGTTAACCAGCTGGGAAGTCTCCTAAGAAAAATGACTTCAAAGAGAAATCTTTGGGAGGCTGCTTCTTCATCAGGAGGAAATGGAGAAGAATTTAGTTTAAGGATGTTCTTCCAAGTTGTGTTTATTTTCATTCATCATTGATATTGAGTAACACTGAATTGACAGGATGGTGTCATTCTTAATGCTTTATTAATCTTCTTCTTTAGCAAAATAGTCTGTATAATTAAAAAAAAAAAAAAAAAAGGAAATCTACACATTTTATTTGGTTTTTTTGTGCCCTTCCTTGGAGTCTCTAGAGCCATAGATCAATTGCTGGTGTTTAGTGACCTCCTGCCCAAGAGTGTAGGGCCTGTGGGTGGGTCTTCTCCTACGGCTGGCACTTGTACAGTGCATAATCTAAGATGACACTGGCCCTTGCAGCCTTATGGGAATAGTATTTTCAAGAGGATGAATTGTTCTTGAATATTTTCTTCAATGTACTGTGTTACATGCCCAAACATTTCTTTCATCTTCTTGAGCATATGTCCTACATTTCCTCTCTGCTCTTTTTGTTGCATGGTTTTGATTGTAGCCAACAGCAAAGGTCAAAAGACATTTTACTGTTTCTATTTCTATGTTTCTGTTAAGCTGAATTAAATTGTTGGTGCTGCAAAGTGACTTGTTAAAAAGCTTATGCTGCAAGACTTCAACTGGTATAAAACAAAGCTGAGCTGCATCAGTTTAAACCAGTCGGTTCAGAGAGAAAATGTGGTCCAAAAAATAGGTACTGATCTGGAAACCGCAAAAAAGAGTTCGGTTCTCTGGAGCTTCAGTGGGCAGCTTCATGAATTCAGATAAAGTTTTTCATCTTGCTCTGTCTCAGTTTTTCTGGATGGATGGTAGAGTGACACTGTATTTTAAAGCACTTTGCACGTTAAATTTTTTTATTCCTTTCACATCTAACATTAATCAGTACAACTGCCTGTTTCATTCACGTTACAGATAAGTTCTGAAATCATAATATCTAGGAATGCTATGATATCATGACATAAGTGAATCATGTTTACCAGTGTCTGTGAGTATTCACTAGAAGGCATCATTTCTCAGTCCAGAATTAAACCAGCACTGAGTTTTGCCCATCAAGCAGTCTTCCATTTCTTTCCTACACAGTGAAATGAATCCAGCATTTTTTATTAGAGTATGAATGATTCAGATCAGAATTTTCAGGTTAACCTGAACTAATATTTAGTTCAGTCTTTTAAATTAGCCCTCAAACAGCCTTTGGAGAAGTTTGGTCAAGGTGTCTTTTTAATTATTTTTTTTTAATCCCAGATATGCAACTCATGCAGGATCTTCATTTTTTTTCCTATCTACTAGATTGTCCTTAAATGTTGTGAACTGGCAATACCTAAGTATCTCTTCTATGATTAATACTTATTTCAAGACTTTGCTTTGTGAGTGAAAGTCCTATCTCTCACCAGAGCATGAAGAACATTGTTCCGCTGCAGGGCTGCCACCTTCAGTGGGTTTTAGGTGGTCTATGACCAAAAGCTTTGTTTTTCTACTGGTACACTCATTGCTCCCAGTGACCTCACCCCAGCACTCCTTGATGCTGCCTTACAGCACAAAAGGGGAAGAAATGAATAAACATCTCCCTAGAGGACCATTTGGCTTTAGAAATAGAAGTAGAGCCAAATGGACACTTCACAAATGTGAGCAAAGTATCTTAACCAGGAAAGCATCAGTCCTATAGGGATGTTGTGACAGCTGCTAGAATAGAAAACAGGTCTGTGTGAACAAGGAGAGTATCTTGGGCAACAATTCATAACAGATAAACACTTTTAAAATTAAGTTGAAGAAAACATTGCCAACGTACTTTTTCTAGGATGTTGCAATTCATTTACTTACCATGCCAGTTCAGTGGGACCCAGTGCTCTCTCCCTGTGTTTTATAGGGACATTGAGTGTTACACACAATCATTTCCAATGACCAATTTTGCATAATTCAGATACGACGAATTTTTTATTAGTAGTCTCTTCATTGCAAGCAGTATTTTTAAAGAATCCATTATATGTTAAAAAAAAAATCAGGGTTAAATTTGGCACTCTGCTTTGCATAAATCCAGATTAGCTTTCTTTTTAACAGTAATATTACTCAAGATTTTGTGAACAGAACTTGGCTTGGTCTCCATTGAAGAAAAACGTAGCAAAATATACATTCCTCTCCCTAAATCCTTAAGAAGAATTACCAACATGCTACTGAATACTTTTAATATAAGAAAGCAGTGAAATATTTTCAGTTTTGCGGCTATGTTCTTGGTCCTACTCACATTTTATATGGGCATTGTTTTAAATTACTGGCACTACATTAGAGTATGTCAAGACGCATCATATAAACAGATACAATTTACCATGAGCTTGAGGCAACATGATGTGTATGTTGCATTACATTAGCTATCAAAGTATGTTCCTTATATAGTACAGTACCCACTGCAGACAGAGAAAGAACATGGGTTGTTAGGCATACTGTACAGAGTTGGAAGACATATGCAAATAATCTCTCCAGATCTATAACCACATCATTTGTATCTTTTTAAAGAGAATAGGAATAGGCTATAGGACAGAAAAATGAATCCTAATAGCTTTGCTCCATATGCAAGGCGACATCCTTTGCTTGACGATGGAAACCTCTGAAGATCGGGAAGCGCGTTACTGTAAGGGTAAGTGAGCACTGGCATAGGGTGCCCAGAGAGCTTGAGGAGCCTCCATCCTTGGAGATATTGAAAAGCTCTCTGGACGTGGTTCTAGGCAACTGGCTGTGTCTGGCCTTGCCTGAGCAGGGGGGTTGAACAAGGTGACCTCCAAAGGTACCTTCCAACCTCAACCATTCTGTGATATTCACAACTCACAACAGCGAGCACTCATTATAGCAATGTGCCCGTGCACAGGGGTTAGGAAACCCAGCTCTTCTCATACTCCTTTCTTTACTGCCCATCCTGATGGCCTTGCCAGAGCGCTTGGTGAGTTAATCATGACATTGCATTCCTGAATCCCACTTGTCTGCTGCGCCACAGAACTCTACCCCGAGCCCTGAAAAGGTGTCAACTCACTTGTATTTTCCCACGTATGCTACTCCCAGCAAAGCCGGCTTGTTTCCTGTCCTGGCTTGAGGTAAAACAGAACCAATTTTATTTTCAGTAATTTTACTTTGCAGCTAAGCTTCTTCTAACTAACTGAACTCTCTGAAATTAATGGTCTATTTTTAAGACAGTGTCTTCTTCCAGAGTGATAAAACCTGATTATTTATAATTTATGTCAAGGAATGGTATGCAGAGAGGTTCCTGCTTATACTCATTGTTACAACAACCAAGGTCAGCTAACTTTGTTATTTGCCCCATTGGAGGGTTGGAAGCAGAAAAGCATAGAGGGGTCACACCTGCGGGGAGGAGCGGACAGGACAGGTGACCCAAAACTGACCAACAGGGTATTCCATCCCATGGGCGTCATGGTCACTGTGAAAGCTGAGGGATCAAAGGGTCTGCCTCTTTCTTCGATGGCCAGCATTCGAAGACAACTTTGTCTGTTTGTCTGCCTTTGATCCTGATCCGTGTGTTCCTGAATCCAGATCCAGAATCCAGTTCCTGTCCGTTGCTAAGTCCAGTCTGGGACTTTCCAGTGCCTGCTGGTGACGTGATTGTCATCCTGTGAGCGTGATACGTTTTTGTATATATTGTATATATCTCATTATTTTATTTTTATTATTTTATTAATATTTTCACTAAAGTAGTTTCGGTTTCTTTTAAACTCATAAGTCTCTTTCCGTCTCTTCGGGGGCGAGCAGCTGTCGTTCATCTCAGTGGCCAGTCCAGCCCAAACCATGACATTTCCCCGGGAGCGTGGGACGCCTGTCCCGCACGCCGTGCTGGCTCTGAGCACGAGCCAGAGGGGCAGCTGCTCCCACGGATGGAGGACCTGGCTCTCCTGGCTGTGCTGGATTTGTGCAAATCGACCTTCAGCAGCTCACTTCAACCTTCTGTTCTTTCCCCCCTCCCCTCCCATACTTTGTACTGTTGTAATTTTGTAAGCTGCTTGGGCTAGGTACCGTTCTCGCTGTCTGCGTCTGGTTTCTAGCCCAGACGTCAGCAGGGGTTGCCACATGCTGCTGCAATATAAATGACTAATGATGATGATAAAAGGTGTGGGAGTTGGTTGCCTGGAGTGTTATCCTACTTTGATAACTTTGTTTTAGAAACTAGCTTCTTCCTCAAATTACCTGTTATTTTATCTTATTAGGTCTAATATTTTAAAAGCAGCAAGGGATTTTTGGCTGCCTCCATTTTTGAATGCTCATCCCAGGACTTTGAAAGAGGCTTTGAAATTTTCAGAGTTTGGATGGTGTTGCTGTCACGGTGCCAGTAGCCTTCAGCGTGAATTGCAGGTTACTGGCACCTTTAAGAGTCAGCTGCAACTGTGTCCTATAAGAGGCATTCAATAGGGAAGTGCTCTATTTTTAAATTTGGGCTGATATAGGTAATAATTACACACAAAACAGTATGTGAAAAGAACATTATCAAGGTTGCACAGCTCAGCACTTGAAGCTAAGAAACGCTGCAAGTAAAATTGTCTCTACTCCATTAATTTGCCACCTTGCACAGGTGCATCAGTCACAGACTATTTTTGCCCAGGATCCGAGTCTCGCTTGGTGCGCATAATAGATGACACACCTTGTGAATTCAATACTAGATTTTCTTTTCACTGTTCGATGCATAGCTCAGACTCTGCTGTGAAGGCAAAATTATTTCCCACTGGGGCATTCCAGGGTGTTCCATCGTGCAGGTCCTTGCCACGTGCAAACACTGACTTATTTCCGTTTACAGCACCTTAATAGCAGTTCTGGGTATCGTTACACCCTGGTACAGCTGGTAACCTAAGGCAAAAAAGAGTAAGATTACAAGTATTCTTAATTGTGGCTGCCTGATGGAATTTTGAGTACGTGGCAGCACATACTGCAGCTCCCATTGGCTTCCACTGCGACGGGCCAGTACTCACCACTTTCAGATATTCAGGGCAGGCTCCCAGAAATACAGAACAGGAGGGCAGCTTTGAAAAGTGTGCTGTGAATGAGTTGTCCCATTCCTCAGGGCAGCATTTCACACCTGCAAACAAAAGACCTTTTAAATTCTGAAAAAAAAATTGAAGAATCCTACAAGTAAAAGCTCTTTTTCTCTCCTTTTCTATGGCCGGTGCACTGTGCTCTGACAGAAGCTGGAATTTGGTGGACAGAATGATGCTTAGCTAAAACCTGCCTGATAACACATGAAAAGGAGGCTGAATTCATCCTAGGCCACCTTTAATTGTGGCATTTTTGGCTGGTCTTTTGCAAATTAATTATAAAAAAAATAGTCAAGCAAAGAAATTATTTTTGAAAAGTAAACAGAAAACTTTTTGCCGTTCAAATTTTCACATCGGCAACCATCAATGTAATTTCAACCTATTGAAGTACTGCAAAGATGCTTTGAGCTAAGAGACTGATTAAACAGGAAAAAAATTATGATAATTTCTCTTATAAAACTAGTCACTTAAAAATAAACACATTTTCAGATGCAGACCTTCTTCAGCACGCATATCAGGCCATCTCAGTTACAACAAAATTGCCAGTGCAGCAAAGATACTTGAGTATTTCACAGAAAAAGTTGTCAGGTTTCTAAAAACTGATTGATTCCTGTGAAAAGCAAAACTGTTTTTTTCCCAGAAAATACTATCCCTGAGACAAATGGCTGGCATGCATCATTTCAGACCAAATAATTATAATTTTAAAAAGTTATAAAAAGCCCTGAACGCAACTTTCCTAAATCAGAAAGTGTCAGTTGGCTAGAATTATTTGCAGTGTCCCTTAATGTAGCTGTAATTAGTTTTTGGAATAAAGATACAGTTGGAACTAAAAGATTCTAGTTATTTGCTGTACCCACAAACTGTGGGTCAAAAGGAGGGGTCATTTCTGTGGTAAAGGCAGTTACATCCATTACCAGCCAAATTATCTTCTGGCCGTGGCTGAATTTAGGGATAGTATATAGCCAAAAATTAACACAAATTTGTGTCACTTCTCCATGTCTTAATATTTCTTAAATGTCTTCTGAAGCAGCCCTGTTTCCATTCCAACATGCAGTGCTGAGAGCAGATCTTCAAATTGCTTATGACAGAGGTTATGTGCCTCCTGGCAGATAACGGAGACCTGTCTTTCACTGAGACTTGGGTGTTGTATTTTTACCTTTACAGGGCTTCAGTGTGGTTTTGTTCCTAAAAGAGAACGCTGGAAATGCCCTTGAAATAGAAAATGAGGTGCTGAGATCTAGAATGATGGAAAGAGATACTCTCAAATCTCATTCTTTCCCATAGCTATGTCAGCTAATGCTACTTTTACCAG
This sequence comes from Arenaria interpres, assembly GCA_013399435.1. Lineage (NCBI taxonomy): Eukaryota > Metazoa > Chordata > Aves > Charadriiformes > Scolopacidae > Arenaria > Arenaria interpres. The sequence goes on along the minus strand of VXAK01003938.1, from coordinate 219,832 downwards.
GGCAAAACCACAAATGTTGTGTTTTTTATCAGGGCTGTTTTTAACTGAATATACCAGCACCCAGGTGTTCTCATTGTAGGTTTTTGTTGTTCTACTTTTTTAAGCATTCTAGGTGGCCTGCAGAATAAGAGCCAATTATTCATAGTTTCTCAAATTACATAATGAGGAATCAAGTAACAAGTTCAAATAAGAAGTGGATAGTTTTTCAGAAGTGCTTGGCCTGCAGATTTCTGGACTCTAGTTAGGTACAGTGGGGTGAGCATCACTATACGCTTGTGCTGTGCATCTTTGGCATCAGCTAAGGCAAGGGGACACCTGGTCTAGTTGGAACTCAATGATCTTTAAGGTCCCTTTCAACTCTAACCATTCTATGATTCTGTGACACTTTATCAGCTGGACCGTGGTCTGGCTCCATTTGGCCACTTTCACACCCATTAACACCACAGCATGTTTGGCCTTTACTGAGCATCTTGTAAGGCGGTACTGGGAAACCTCCACGGTGGCTAGCTCTATCTTTCCTTTCCCCACTGATGGGAAAGGATCAGCAGGGAGACACAAAATACCTATTTGGGGCTGGTGTTTGATTCTTCTTCTCCGTCCCTATCACAGCTGAGGCCTTAGGGCCAGGAGCTGCAGGATGAGGCTCAGCAGACACTAGATGAAGAGGGAGCCTAAGAGATCTATTCCCCATCATTGCGTCCACAATATGCAACTTTTATCTTTCAGCACTAACTGCTCGTTGCAACAGAGCAGTAAATTGTCTGAAAATGGAGCACACACATCATCAGTTATTTTTTTAGAACCAGTGCTTTTGCACACATTGCAGAGGGATTCATGCGAACAAAATAAACACAGACCATGTCGTTCTTGCTCTCTTCTTGCTGATAGAGGGTATCAGGAGTTAATCTTGGGAAGAATGGGCGGGAAAAAATACTCTCTTAACTCAAAAGGTCTGAAAAGAAATACCAAATATTTAAAAGGAGGAAAATGGCAAGTGTGTGCTGCAGTACCAACCGAGAGTCAAACACTTCTGCTTCTGAGCTTTAGCACCAAACAACCAAGCACAGTGCTATGTATCAGGAAAATGGATTATGAATGCAAAATAGACCAGTCTAAACCAAAAAGAACTATACTGAACTTTCACCACTGTTTGAGCCAAGCCAGAAAATTCATCACCTCTGCATTTGTGAAATTTGGAGTTGTAAATGCTTCCAGTTGTGTTTTAGATAGATTACTAATTTTGACCAATAACAATTCATTCTTCGTAGTGCAGCTCATATCAAAGGGGAGAGGGGGCTATGTGTTAAAGGGTGACTTAGTGCCATTTCGGTCAGGTTGGTTTCTTTCACAAACTAGGACTCATGAACCCTTATGAATCCTGGTATGGGAGACCTTGCTGTAGGCGGAGGAGCTAAAGGCTGTTTGTGAGTCTGTGAATAGCACTGTCTGCACACAGGCAGGTAAAGGAGAGCCTGTAGTAATAGCCTGATATTTAAGGATCATTATTCTGCTACAGATCATAGCTTTGTTTCCAAGATAGGGATACTTGTATTCAAAATATCTTGTCTTTTCATAATAAAGCTTAGGTATCCTGAGCATTTCAGGGTTGTGTGTGGTCCCAGAGATATAAATGAGGAGCAGGAAGGTAAATCTGTAGAACTGGCTGCAAGTCCTTTGCCTCCTCTGAGTTCTGAGCTGCCTGGAGGACAAAACCAGCTGCTAGAACAAAGTGGGTCGGACCCATGGTAGGGACCAGGACGAGCTCTGTAATGCATTACTACTTATTTGAATTCTGCCCTCTCAGAATAACCTCTTTGCTGCTGAGTGCTTCCCTTTATCCTAGAGGAGGTCTCACATTGCTGAGACTTTTGGAAATATCCTGGCTGTAGCGCTATAAATAGCGTGTATTTCCCCCTGTCTAAAACCTGCCAGCATAGCAGCAGCCTGACGTGGGTTTATTTTTCTGCTGGAGGACTACATAAGTGCTCGTGTCCTCTCTCCGCTGAGACATCTCTTCGCTGTAGGCACTGGTCTCTCTGCTCACTGCTGGGAAGTGTTATGGAATCTGGCTCACATTAGTGCCCTTTCTGATCTTTTTTCTCGAATGAAACTGCTCTCCGTGGGCACTTTTCCTTATCTCCCCTCTCCCTTCTTTTATGGCAGGTCTCTGCTTTTCTCGGATATTCTGATTTCTACCGTATATTCATTTCTGCTCACCTCATTTTGGTTCATCTGCTGTTGATATGTACTGCACACCGCCCGTACAAGCTGCTGTGTCTCAATGAGCTTTTAGTAACACTTTTTACAGCCCCAGAGCTTCTTTTGGCCTTATCTTGCGTTTACATGGTGCCTTTCAGTTCCATGAAATCCAGCTCTAAATATAAGTGCAACTGTGTGTCTTTACACCCATCAGTGTTTTACTGAGCACGATCTTGCCTGAGAGCTGACAACACATTTGTTAGCGAAGCTTAGGATAGGACTTACCCAGTCAAAATGGCACAAGGACGGAAAGAGGACACAAAGTCATCACAGAAGTGAGAATGCATCAGCGTAATCCTGAGAATAAGGACTGCTAATGAGCACAAACATGTTTGAGAACTTTGCCTTCTTCCCAAGGCCACTGGCAGCAGCACGGTATACTCGTAACTGCCCTGCTCAGCATCTTGCCTGGGGGCAGTCCAGGATTTGAGCTGATCACCCAGCGTTCCCAAGTCCCCTTGGAGGAAAACGAGGTTAAAAGAACTTGTTAGGAGGAAAAGAACAAAACTTCTCTTGGCTGTGATGTTCAAGTGTGGTTAAATCCTCGAGGAGCCTCTCCTCCCTACTTGGTAATTCCAGCACTTCTTTGTGAGATAAGGGAAGGTGTCAGCTCCAGCAGCATCTGAACTCACGCTCTGCTTTGTATGATTTCTGTGCCCTCTTCAGTTTGCTAATCAAAACAAGTTTCCGCTGCGTGTTTCTTATCCCCAGAGGGTGGAACTATCCTCAGAAAATTAAAGCTCTCTTATCTCTTAATGTGTCATCACAAGTAATAGCCTGGGGACTGTAAACAAGTTTAAATATCAAAACAATTTGGCTGGTGATTGTCTGTGATTATGGATTAAGAATACAAAATTTGTGGTCGCTGATATTCAGCCTAGATGGAATAAAAGAAGCCAGATCCTCAGCTGGTGTAAGCAGAGGTAGCTCAGCTGAGCTCGGGGGAGGGAGGCTACTTTGCACTAACTGAACCCCAGACCATGGGAGCTTTTCAGAAATTTTCATTCTTGTTTTCCAAGGTGCCAGATAACACATGATGGCACAGGGTGATCAGGAGGAGCGCTGAGGGCCCCCGGCAGAGCCCAGGCTATCCTCCCCTCCTTTGGCTCCCCAGTATCTACGCTTTTGCTGACTGCACCCTCCACTCACAGCCTCTTTGGGGACCTCATAAATAATGACTTAGAAGAGAAAAGATTTAAGATTACAAAACTTCTTCAAGAGCAAGTCAAGGTGCCAGCATATTCAAAAGCTGACAGATATGTCAGGGCAGGTGCTTTGCGAGGGATGTGCTTTGTATCTTTGATGTGACAAACATACTGCAGTAAATTCACAAACGTGCACTTGCTGCTGCCTTTTCCAAAGCCCTGCCACTAAGCCATCATCTTTAGCTCGGTCACGGCTCACACTGAGAGTGAAGAGGCCAGTAAGGATTATCCCCTTTTGCTAAAAATGCTTTGCCTGGTTCACTGGACTGTTTGTGATGACAGTGATGTGCAACAGGTCCCACAGGTCTGGGCAGATGGTAGTGGGTGTATTTTATAGCACCGTTGGATTTGAAATTTTTCATGTTAGCAGCTCCCTCTTTTGGAAGTGTTTGTGTGGCCTCACTTCTGTTACCGATCATTTTCTGACACAGTCTGGGCAGTGCTTCAAAGAATCCCACAAATGGGAAACTGAGGCAGAGAAGAGACTAAGTGGATTTCCCATAGATATATAAGAAGTCAGCAGTAGTGTAAGGAGATAAATAGTGCAAGGAGTGTCCAACCACTGAACTGTCCTTTTCTCCCCTAGGCAATGCAGAATACATGGAATGCATACCTTTTCATGGATAGCTTTTTGTAATACATATCTTTTCAAAAGGCTGATGTTAGGTTAATGAATATTCCAAAATGAAGTAAGAAACACGTTCATTTTGATGTAGCAGAAAAGTGTTTTCCTAATGAAGTAGTAATTAAATAAGAAGGATAGTTATTAAAGAACTACTTAATCTAGTACTCTCCATCCCTCCCCTTTCAGCATTTCTATCAGCAGTTCTGGGCAAGGGAAAGGAGTGTTTCTGACAAGCATGAGGTCCCACCAGAAAAATATAAAAGGAGCAATGTGTCACAAGAATATTAAAAAATATGAAACATTGTCAAATAAATGAAATCAATTTCCAGAAGAGAATAATAAAGGCTGAAAAAAGGTACCAGAAAGCCAGAAGACTTTTCTATTTTCTTAATTGGGGTAATTATACTAAAACTGACAGCAAATATTTTCCCAGTAGCAAAAAAACACCCACAAACCCCAGTCAGCCAAAATACTGCTCTGAGCATGAGATCTGTGAAGGTTAAAGGCTTGAGTCTGCCATTAGGAGAGTGTTCCCAAGGTTAGTCCTTAAATGTAGAGAAGAAATTTTGATTCTGGTCCCCTCACAGTTCAAAGTCAACGCTTACCTTGATTTCTACCGTGCTATATTTGGCAAAGTACTAATATAATTGTATTTGGTCCTAGTCTTGTCCTGTTTGAATGTGAAATGCCTCTTAATACCAAGCCCATTGTGCTCTCTCTCTCTTACAGTTTAGGTGATATATGAAATAGCAAACAGTATGGACCTGCTGGAGAAATCCCTCCAGGGAAACTAGTGGTGCCAGAGTCCACACTACATGTGTTTTGGGGTTTTAGCTTTGGACCAGCTTTTGTCTGAACCCCTGATCCCACGGACTGAAGTTTCTTTTATTGTTTTTCTAGCACATGAAATGCTCCTGGAGCACGTCTTTGGGTGTAGTTTCATCCAAAAAAGCATGCAGTTCTTGCAGTCCCAGGTTGCATCATAGTGTGAGCCAAATACATCACATAGGGACGGCTGGAGCAACAAGAGATGACCTCCAACAAATCACACTGTGCATTTATAAGCTCTTAAATGCTGTTGCCTCCTCATTGTTACTTCATGTTCATCATGGCCCTGGTCACCAGCTTCTCCATGCATATTTCACTGTGGCAGACTGAGGACCTTCTCACCCAGTTAAGGCCCCTTAGTGGGACTGAAGTGATCTCGCAGTCTGAGTTGCGTTGGCAGTGTTTGGATTTGAAACCATTCAGTATCTCCTTGCTAATAATTGGAACTTACAAAGAAGAGAAAAATGATTGTAGAACCTCAGATGAGAGACTATGCAGCTCAGGGACCCCTTTTCTTGCGGTAACCAGTAACGAGTGCCTGGGAAAAACTTCAGTAACAAGACATGGATGTGGTGATATTCCTTCAGAATACTTTCTTAGCTTCCAAAAAATTCACAACTCAAGGATTTCTTAATCCAGAGGCTCTATCTTTATACCTAATACCCTTTCATATGTTTTTTTCTTTTGTGAATTATTTAGCTACTTTTTAGATTTTTGTTAATTTTAGGTTCTACAGTGTCCTGCAGGAAAGAGTTTGTCACTAACTTCATGCTGCACAGTTTGGATCTATTAAGAAGAGACTGGGGATGTTAATAAGAGGGGTTCTGCTCACATTAATCCTAGAAATAGCGTTGTCTAGCGCATGTGGTGTAGAGTCACCATGCCCAAGTTAAGAGTGTTGGTGGATCCACCCCAGCTGGGGCTCTGCACCACTGTGTGTTGGTTTATGTTGATGTGAATGGGAAACTCTGCCCAAAGCAGGGGATGCAGACCAACCAATTGTAACTCCTCTGGCTTTTTTCAGAGCCAGAAGGGCTTGACCCACAGGATGCCCGAGTATGACCATATTTCTATGGGAGCCAGAGTGCTGAATCAAGAGCACTCAGATCCTGTGGGAACCAGCCAGCAAGGACTTCACCCTCCCATCAAATCCTTGTGTTCCAGGCCTGGGATTTTCACAAATCGTATTTCTGACCCCACTTGCTTTTTTAAATAAACAGTGAAACATTTCACGAGAGGGTAAAACCTCCCAGTTACTGAAGGGGAAAAGAACATGATATCCAAATGACTCATGGCTTTGTGGGTGAAGCAATGGCTGCGTGTCATAGCTTGGGATGTGGGTTTGTGGTCCAATGCCACACGGAGTGGATGTGCTTGCGTCATGTGGTTAATATACATGGCTTTTGTAGGAGTTCTCCTGTCACTTCCAGAGCCAACTTGCTTGTTAAGATATCACTGACTGCATGGTGGCAATTAATAAGATAGGGAGGGCACTTGCCAGAGGTAACCAAGCCCTCTGAACACCAGCTGGAGGCAAATATGACAAAGCCCTTCTGCCAAAGCTCTTCTGCTGCAGAAGAAGTAGGTCCTACAGAAGGAGTTGCAGGTGGCCATGGCTGGAGGAACTGTGGGGACCAGGGAGTTTCTGAGGGCTGGAAGGAGACCTGGAGAGGGGCAGCAGGAGCCAGCATCCCGGGGGGGTACCTGGCACCTCTGAAGCTTTGAGCTCCTGGGGCAGGTATCCTGCTGGATATGCATGCTCTGATGTCTGATGCAGCACACCTCTGCCTGCTGCCCCCTGCTCCTGCTGACTTGCATCTGCTGTGGGTACCCTCAGGTTACCGACTCCCTCGATCTTGTTTTCCTCTGAATCACTCGCCATCCCTAAGGCAAAACACATAAATGCTAGTGCAAGTGCAAGTATAAAGGCCAGCGGCACCTCCACAGACCCCGGCTTCTGCCTGGCTCCCTGCTAATCACTTGTACCTGCTGGCACTCGGCCACGACACCCTTTCTAGGAAGTTGCCAGCAGTTGCTCGCTCTCCTTTATATGAACAACTTGCAGATGTGACAAAATAGAGGTTGTCTTGTCTGGATTCTCTGTCATGGGATTTCCTCATGTCTCCCTCTCCTTTCCATCTTTTCGGTGCTCTGGTTGCTGTTCCTCAGCTGTGCAGCCCAGGAGCTTGGTGGAGCTGTAGGTCAGGGGTCCCTTCTGGTGACACCCACTGTGGGGGACATGTGCCCATGCAGGTGGTGGCCTTTTCTCGAGGAGTTCTCACCACCCTGAACATCCACGCTGCATGGGATCTAGTGGTTTTGCCCTATGGGTTAGCAGAGGGAGGAATGAGGGAAGCATTGGTGCCCCCCTTTCTCCCCCAACCAAACCCCTCCTATAGGCAGGAGCTGTTGGGGAGAGGGTTTTGCTACATCCTACCACTGCTTGCTGTGGCAGAAACATCGTGGGATGTGGTTTATCGCTTGGGAGACAACAGCAGGGCACCGCCTGGACCCAGCTGTTGGCAGATCAGTTGGCTTTGGGAAACCAGCCAACCTTTTTCCGTTTTCTGGGGCGCTCTGGTTTGCCCGTGAGATTAGAATTTGCAGCATTAAATAAGTGCAGATAAATAGAATTTATCCATTTCTAATTTGAACAATCAAATGTTTACCCAGGTCTCAGCGCCTGGCTGGAGGACCAAGGGAGCTTCTTTCTTTGTGGGTCTAGCAGTGCCAGGAGTCACGGCTGGTCCCACATTTGAAGAATCTCCTTTTCTTTTAAGCAGTTCAGAGTCTGGGGCTGCTGCTCGGGAAATGGCTGTGTTCTCCCTGCAGGCAGATCGATACATTTCAGCTCACTGCACTGCATGTAACTTTTCGTCGTACATTAAGAATGAGGAAAATAAAAGCCAAGATGGAAGTTATTTTGGTTTTGCTTTTATTTTGAATTATTTATTCGGAAGTCGCTGCTGTCTTCCTTCCCATCAGGAGACAAAATGCCTTTGTCTTTGGTGATTTTTCCTACTAAAAAGAAAGGAGGTCTTCCCAGTTTTATTTCTCTCACCCGCTTGCTTCCTGGTACTGAAGTGTGTCTTGGGTCTCTGCAACTTGACAAGATGGTCCCTTGCAGCCTTAGGGAGGCCGGCAAAGTCTCCACCGGCACCGGTGGAGTCACACCTCGTTGGAACATTTCTACCCAGTTTTACTGCAGATGAGTTACATGTGTTACGAATGATTGCTGGCACATAAGCAGAGTGTTACAGAGGGTTATAAGTAATCTCCAGGCTAGCTGAACTATCATTTTAATTGAGCATTTACTAAATAGCTAGTAAAATATTAATCTTTTAAAAAGATTAATATTTTAAAAATGAAGTCTTAACGTAACCTGTTATGGGACAAAAAAATTTGCAATTGATTCCACTATTAATATTAGTTTGGAAACTCAAACTAACTATCCATTTTGATGTTTTTTCTCCCGAAATCTAGGTTATCCTGAAGGGGAGGATAAAGAAACTGGCCACCAAGATGGTAATCACTAGTGGAAATGAAGAAGATAAAGGCAGTCAAGAAAAGGAAAGCAAAGAAGAAACCATCTTGGCGATGCTTGGAATTATTGGGACAATTCTGAACCTCATTGTGATCATTTTTGTGTATATTTACACAACATTGTAAACTAGAAGGCATGCAAATAGACCAGATAAAACGGCCATTAAGAGTGACTACAAACATTTACTATTGACAAGTTGTTTAATCAGAATTGACTGTGTATTATATTAACACATCATAAAAGCACTGCCCGCAGGCAGCGAAGGCTGAAGCACAATTAATTTAACAAGACTTTTTCACACAGTAACAAGCTTAACTCTTCTGTCCTGCCCTCTTCCTTTCGCTTTGGTTTTCGGTTTGGGGGAAAATGACTGCAATTATGTAAATTGTAGCTTGGAAGAAATCCACCTGGGATATGTTGTTTTAACACAATTTAAAAAGAAAAGAAAAAAAAAAAAAAGAAAGAAACTGTACACTATATACAACTAGAAATGTATACTGTATACCCGCAAAGATCGAACTCAAAGATAGCTTCATAGCACAGACCACGTGTCCGTTAGGTCAAATGATTTTTTTTTCTCTTGGTTTTCGCTTTTGCTTACATTGAATCTGACAAGCTTTTTATTTAGAATGAACATATGGTGCAATCAGGAAAAAAAAAAACAATTCCATTGAGCAAGGTCTGCCTAAACCTGATAAAATGTTGGGAGAAATACATTACATGATTATTTTTCCTTTCTCATTTGCTTAACATCTGTGTCTGTTCATACCAATGTTTATAAATATATATTTTTAATAAATGTGCTATATTTTTAGCATGAACCAAATATTTGGAGACACTTGTATTCATGCAGCTAAATTTTGTTTGATGAAGTGCCCTTTTTGACAATGGATGTTATTTTTCTCAGCAGTTATACAGCAGTCTTGTTTGCAGCCCTCTCACTGTGGTCTGAAGCAAGCTCACATCATGCTCATATGCATGACTTGAAGTTGGAATGTCAGCTGAAAAGCATCGCTGCTTAATACGGGAAATAGCAAAACATTGTAAGGTGACCTTTGGAGACTGGTTGCAGAAAGAAGGCTCTATTTATAGTTTAAAAAAAAAAAAAAAAAAGGAAAAGAAAAAAGCAAATGAAAGGAGTATTGAGGCATCTCACAAAATATTACAAAATTCACAGAATTTATGGCTTTCAAAATCTGGTCACACGCTCTAAATGCTTATATTGAGAAAGGAGAGCAAAGGTTTATGCAGTTGAAAAGAGAAAATTAGAGAGCCTGTTGTGAGGGGCTTAGGTGAAATCCAGGCTGTAAATACAGAGTATATTTTAAATGTGAGGATCATTAACCCCTTACGCTTCTTCTGACGTGCTTTAACTGAGGTTGGTGCAGTGAAATTCTCTGACTTGTGTTTTTGACAGGAATGTACAATGATGCAGATCACCAGTTTTCTTCAGATTTCAGTACCTATAAATATATGAAGCATTAAAAATATGAGACCTCAATTTTGCCTCGAGCTGCCTAAGTACGTTGCCCATTAACTCTGACATATCCTCTTAAAAAATAGGTCAATTAATTGTTTACTGGCTTGTGGTTCGGATTGCATCCTCATATACACAAGAGGGATTGCTACTGAAGTCAGCTGGAACTGTAAAAAGTTTGATCCTGGAATCTCATTGATTTTAGTGATCAGTCCTGTCCCTCTGGAATCAGTAATGAGCTTTTCACTGGTTTCCAGGGGCTACGACTTGTCTCAAAAATAAAGAATTTCATTGCAGGATATAAAAGCAAGCCCGGAAAACCCTGAAGGGCAGCTCTCATAAACAGAGATGTTTAGTCTCTTGTGGTATCTCACATTCAACCATTAGGAGAAGGGAAAAGGTCAGTAAATAAATTAAAATGTAATCCAGTATGAAGACTGAAGGGAAGAGGAGCAAAAATAATCTCATGTAAATGAAAACAACAGGGTGAGAGAGGTGAGGAAAACGAGTAGAGATTTGAACGACCAGAGAAGAGCACAGAAAGAGGGTGCCAAGCCGGCGTGGTTGAGGAAACATTTGTGTTTGGACGGTGCTGGTAGAGCTGCGCGTCTCGAAGAGGGTGAGAAACATTAGTGGCACAGTTCAGTGGAGCTGAGTGAGGCCAATCTTGGTTTTTAATTTGGTAACTACCGGTAATTCTAAGGAATTGGCAAACTCTGCTTTTTGATCATCCTGAATGAAAAAAAAAAAAAAAGTGGATAAAGCGTATTTGCCTCCACTTTGCATTTTTCCTTCTGGTTTAACTCCTGCTGATCACAGCACCTGGCAGTGGCAATGGCATTGGCGCAGCACACCTGGTCACCAGCCTGTCCCTTCTGCTGCCAGCATCTTCTCTGCAGCTGTTTCTCTTGACCCTCTCCTCCTTCTCCAGCAAACTCCGAAGCAATCTGCCTGGGGCTCGCACCCTTCCTCCAGAGGGGAAGCTGGGAAAGGGCATGAAGGTGTTTAATGAATGAAATTTCATTAAGTACTTCTATTAGTTGGAGTAGATGATCTTAAAGGTCCCTTCCAACCTGGACAATTGTATGATTCTATTAACATTACAAATTAAAGCTCTGCATTGTAAAACAACATATAACACCCCTACACCCCTAAAGTAAAGTAGCAACTTTTGCTGCTCATCACAGTTGCACTCCTTCCGACGTGGACCGGCATCTTCACCAAGAGAGGCACTGCAAAGAGCCCAAACGTGCTTAAGCTGAACCGATGAATCAAAAAGCCGAAGGACTCTGCCTTTGCTCAGCCTTTCCCAGGAGAAGACCTGTTAGGGGCAGAATTTCCAGCTGTGGCAGTGCTGCAGTCCTGGCATAGGCAGTGTCCAGGCACCTACAGCAGCCGTGTGCTGTACGCTCTGCCACGGGGCTTTTATTGCACCCTGGAATCTGAAGGAAGGTTTATCCCATTCCGTAAAAAGTTTAACACTTAATATTTTAATTTTACAGGTTTCTGTTCACAGATAGTTCTAGAAATATCCCGGGGCAAGTACTTCTTAAGTAGATTCATTAAGTATTCATTTAAATAAAAATGAAGAGTTTCCTTGGAGGGCAATTTCTCTACCTTTTATTCATGAACACAGATATAGGAAAAGTATGTTTTCAAGAACGACTGTGGAAGAGAAATGTTTTATACAAAGATCTGAAAGTATCCTACCCAGGCAGCCGCATGCAGGCCTGCTTTCAGCTGAATGCCAGCTGGAGCCAAATTACCCTCCTGCTTCTTTATGGTAGCAGCTTTCAGCATGCACCTATAAGAAATATTCAACTAGGTAACATATATATCACGGATACCTTATGGTCAGTAACTGAAGTATAAATAGTTGAATAAAACGTCTCGTTACAGGTGCTGAATGGAAAATCTATTTTGGCAAGGAAAAAAGCTGATAGTCTTATTTTTGGCTTGACTTGTAGGTAATGCAAATAGTTTCCAAAGCAAATTTTTTAAAATAAAATTTTACTCCATTAGTGACAAGAACTTCAATGTTTGCATTTGAGTAGAAAGAAATTAATATCCAATACGTTAATAAGATATGAAAACATCACCTTTCGCTTCTCTCAACTGAGAATACAGTTGTATTTTTAAATTATCCCATGTAGCTTGATGGTTTGTGTTATGGGGATGAGAAACGTTTTCCGAGGTGACAGGAAGGTGACATTCTCCCTGCTAGCGTCTGGTGTGTTGTCTGGTGGGTACAGAAGACTTTCAGGAAAGAAGATAAAACTATTTAAATCACATTATGCACACAATGAAGTGAGAAGAAAGAAGAAAGACAGGCTACTGCTCTCATCTCTGATTCCTATAGCTGCCACTGAAAATTCATCATCTCTGGAATCCTGTCTTCATACAGGAATCTATCCTCTTCTCTGCTGGCTGATGGGGCAGTCCTTTTGATTACGTACCTTCCACTCCTTCTGCTTGCGCCCCTGCAGCAGTGTGTGGCTCATCACACCTTAGGACACTTTTTATGTGTACCCAGCCTGGGAGCCTCTGGAAGCTGCTGTGAAGGTCTACTGAGAGGCAGAGTATTATTATTTTAATGACAGTCGGTAATCGTCTTCACATTATTGTCTGATAATCTAGGGGATACTTTGTTGAATTCCCAGATACATCCCTCCCCGGACCAGAGGTAAAATTTTGATTCAGTAGGCACCCAAATACAAACAAAGCTTCAGTTACATTGTGGTAAAACTTTAGTATGAAGCATTGCTTAAGTCCAAGTGTCTTATATTTCCATTTAATCTATATCCTGGAGCTCACCCCAAATGCCCCAAGGTCTCATCCATGTCAGGAGTCTCATCGCTTCTGAGTGAGAATTGACATTTCAGAACACACTGTGGCACAAGCAGAGAACTTGGCCCAGAGAGGGGAACAGGGGATAAAAAGTAACTGAATTAAAACTCCGGGGAGGCAGCACTGCAGAATTTACTAATTAAATAGTTCGAGGTTTGGCTGGAGTACTTTTTTCCTGGCTAGCCAGTATTTTGGAGAAAAAAATATTATTGTTCCTTGGAAAGTTTCTGGAAGAAATATGTCTAACTGAAAGAAAGAACCTCATTGAAAATGTTTCAGCAGCAATTTCCAACAGCAACCTTCCAAAGAAAACACTGAGGCGGCCTCCAAATGACTCTGGCTGGCTTCCCAAGAGTACTTTTTGGCAGCTCAGGAGCACACTGCACATATATGTGAGCACCTCTTGTTTACCGGGAAGCTTTGTCTTCTTTGGAGCAGAATGCACAGGTTTATTAAAAATGTAGGGAATGGTACATTGTGCAACCCAAAAAAATGCTGCCCACCCTTATTTCCAGCAGATACCGTGCAGAGCCTGCACTGCTTCTGTGCCTGGCCATGCATTTAGGTGGCTCTTCCCAAAGGGTGTTATAATCTTGGTGTAGATTTCCTTCCCCACCACTGATCCAAGAGAAACAAAACCTGTTCAGCGTGGAAACCTCCATGCCAGGCTGAAATCTCATGTGCATCCATATGCATTTATCTATGCATGAACCATCTGGTATCCAATAAGACTCTCTTTGTCTGAAGCATTAGGTTTGCTCATTTGCATTGCACCTGGGGACTCGGATGGGGAAAGGCAATTTGTAGGGTTGAAAGCACCCAACTGTTTCCAATGATACAACTTTGCATAATGGGGCTGTTACCTAGAAAGGTGCCTGTTTGTCCTGACATACACCTGCACAGTCCCAGGTCCTTGGTGGGTAGTCCCTCACTGACAGAGGACCCATGACTGCGAGGGGCGGTGGGTTTGGGCTGTAACTGGCCCCCACAGCAGGGTTTTGTACCGAAGCCTGGATCCCAATTCGAGCTCTGTAGAGTGGAAGGACATCCTGCCTTGTTCACAGAAGGTCCTTAGCTACGTTCACAGCACTGGGATCCCTTCTTCTGCAACCAGTACAAATTCAGGTTAAGATGATTTATGGCCACTCCTGACCCTCTTCTCGACGGTGGCAAAGCTTGCTTCCACATGGGTGAGAAAAACAGCTTTGGCTTCCCTAATCTCCTAGAATTGGGAGCAAATTCCCTCCTGCAAGAGACAGCAGCACGAGCACCCATTTCTTGCTGACAACAACCAGGTTACTTGCCTGGCGTGCTGATGGAGACACTTTTCCCTCTCATCATCCTACGTAGCCTGGGAAACGCAAGTTTATTACCTGGTCTCTGGGTTCTCCGCGGGCTCAGTCACCAGTTAGACTCGGGCAGACTTGTTATACTCAAATGCCTCCTGAAGCCGGGTCTTCAGGAATAGATTAAAGGCCCTGATATCTTAATCTGGCCTTGAGACCACAAAGGTCTCACCATAAGAAGAGCCTTGGTCATTGTCAGTCTCTGGCAGCAAGTGTTAATGGACAAGCATTAGCAAGGGACAGCAGATGGGAGCCACCCTGAGCAGAGGTTGTGCAGAGCAGGCTGGTGGCTTTCCACAGTATGTACTTACCTTCTTGAGGAGCAATGGTATTACGGTGGATTGATATTGGTGGTGGGTAAATGTAATAAAATGTTTGTGTAGCAGGGGAGTGATTTCTCACCTTTAGTCCCTGCAAACTTAATGGGAAAAGCTTTATAAATTATTCTGGCTTTGTCAATTTAAGATATGGATTAAAATTTACTATGTATGTTTTCAAATTTTAATGTGCTGCCTTTTTTCCCTTACCAGTCAATTCAATTTTAGTTTTGCAGATACCATTCTTATTTCTGTAATAACGATAGCTAATGCAAAAATACTGGTATTGAATCCATAAGGAAAGAACGGAGATGACATTGTCAACATTTTATTAGTTTGTTATTGTGGGCAGGAAAAAATAGGCAGTGATTTTCTTTGCATCCAGTGCACAATGTTAGCAGTATTTTTATAATTTGATGCCATTATTTCTGGAGCCTGAAGGAATTCTGTGGGACAAAGATTCAGCATTTAGAGCTGTGCATTTTCAAACAAATGTCAGCAAACAGAAGCATATGCAAAGTTTGCATTAGCTAAAAGAAGACAATGTCAGACACATGCATTTTTAGCAGATTCAGACTCAAAAGCGAGACCACACAACTACCATTCTTACACGCCTGCTGACTTTGCAGAGTACACACCAGGCCATAATTCAGATCCTCGCGCTGCTAAGGTTATGCCTGTAGATAACTCAGACTAAGGGGCTAAGTATTGTTACAATCAATATGCACCTGAGTATGTATTTACAGGTTTGGAGCATCAGCTGACAATTAGCAGACAATTCAGCTACAGCAACAATGCAACTAACCAGGCAGAGAAAAATACCACATTTCCTGTACAATGAGCTATTTCTCTTTGCATCATCGACCATATTTTCAGTTGATCTGTTTGAGACTGTACGATTGATGAGAATGACACTAAAGCCTGTCTAATATAACCAATCAAAGAATCAAGACAATGGAGGAATATTCAGTCTACGTCTTGCATCAGAAACTAGGCATTTCTTTAAACTGCTTCGAAAAAATCTAAGTGCTGAATGTTTTACATTTTCCTTTCCATGACTCACCATCAGCCATTGCACTAACTCATTAGTGGCTTTGTCCTATTTCAATTTGATTGTATAATAATATTTATGTACAGTTTCACTGAGTGGTGCATACATTAGCAAATGGATTTTGCATCGTTTGTTGCTTTTTAAACCTCCTTCTAGCACATACTGATCTCCTGGCCAAGAAGAGAAATATAACCACATCCTTAGAGCAACATACAATTATGCAAACCTCACTACAAGTTTAGGTGGAAAGTATATGGCCTTTTAGACAAAACAGGGGGTCTTATTTTTTGAGCCTGTTCACATGGCCAGCCCCACGTGACCCCAATACTGCGCTGAGTACAACAGTCCTACAAGATTAGGTTCTTTTGATTTTAGAAAAAATAGAGTTCAGCTGTCAAACTCCTTGAAGCCGTGCATTGCACCATCTTTGCAATTTACAGAGCAAGCCAAAAAATCTGATGACCGTAGGTGGTGCTCAGCTTCTGGCTGACCTTCCCTCTGGCACAGCAGCCCTCAGCACACCTTGACAGACCTAGTGCCCAGTGCCCTGTGTACTTGATGAAAGGCAGTAATAGTCAGGCAATTAACTTTCCAAAATCTGAAATATTACCATCACTAATGTGCCTGGTTCCATTGGTGCAAAGACGTAAAATAACACCAGAGCTATTAACAAGGCAGTAGCCAAACACTGGCATGACTCAACACAGACCCTTCGCTGCTGTGTTTGGGTGTTAAAACACCCGAACTTGGGGCTTTCCTCCCACTACTGTCACCTCTCATCATCAGAGATGCTGAAAAAAATCTTTTGCTACCCACTGAGTATTTGTTATTTTTTGAAATGCTTTCTGACCTGAGCTGAAGCCAAAACCTCAGCAGTTCAGAGATTGTCACAGAATGGCATTTAGAAAAACCTGTTTGTTGCAATTTGGATTTAAATGTTTTAAATAGGTTTTGAGTTGGCTGTTTTCCTTTTCTTAATAGAAAATTAATTTCAGACTGAAAAGTTGTTTCAGATTAAAATCAAAACTCAGTTCCAGAAAGCTATAAGACTTTGTCCAACTTTTTCCTGAATGAATTTTCATTGACATCGAAGTAAGTCTGTGGAGAAAAAGAACCCAACCTTTTTGTTGCATTACCACTTTGTCTCTGAGAACTACCTGGATTACAGTACTCAGACCCACTCTTTCGGTCATCAGTAGTCCTTGTGTATGTGGCAGAAGGTATCAAATAAAGATTTCTCATGCTCTTTGATTTCTTCAGTTATGTCTCCCCCTGTCTCCACTTACTTTCATGAAGATAGACGGTACCTCTCAGGGCCAGCCACAAACCTCACAACTCTTGTGCTTTAACCTCAGCATCACAGTTTCCCCCCTGAGGTGGCCAACCCCTATATACAGAGTGCAAACCAGAGCCTATGTCCAGGCACCTGGAGCTCTCAGCCCTGAATCCCTCTGCTGATGCTGATCCACCCGTGAGATGCTGTCCTGCGGACAAACAAAACTGCTCAGCACTGGGGAGCACTGGCTGCAGGAGGCTGAGACTTGGCTTATAGAATTTGCTATGCGAACCAGCAGAGTATTCAGCAATGAATGCTATTTTAATTTTATTTTTTTCCCCACTCATAAATATTTCATGAACTGAGACCACCTCTCACTATGTAGCTCTTGTGTGTCAGACTTCTCCCACGAGTTCGGGAACACTAAAGGGAGGTGGAAAGCCAGAGGTCATGAGAGGTCTGCTTGTCACTGACAACCCTATAACAAATCTTCAGGGGTACAAAATTCAGGCTGTGAGCACACAGCCGCCTCCTTCCCATGCCTGGCTGTTGGCCATGTTGTCCCTCATGCTCTCGAGGGGAGTGAGGGGACCAGGCACATTTTTCCTATACTAATTGACTTACATGCTCAGCTGGCTTTGCTGTGGTGACAGTGACTATGGCAAAGGCCAGGGCATCAGGGGACCATGGCTGGGGTGTCTTGAGGCTTTGAAAGGCTTCTGTTCAGTGTCAAAGTCCTGCTGCAGTCAGTGGCTGCCTTATGCTTTCATGGAACATATTTATCACCCACTGGTACCAGAGCTTCCCCCTTCATACTGCCCAGGTTATGATTTCAGAGGGGAAACTTGTCACATCTTTCTTTGTCAGTGTTGTTAAAATGTTAGTGTGAAGAAGCAAAAAGCCCCCAATCCCAAATATAAAACAGAAAAACAGTCAGAGATTTCTTAAGGTGCCCCTAAATGTTCCTCGCCAAAATACATCTTTTTTGAGAAGTGGCTCTCGGTAGCTTTGAAGGGCCCTTGGCAACATCTGGTGTTGCCCTCATCCCCAGCAGTCACCACTGCTCCAACTCAAGTGGACTGAAACAGTGTCTTCCTGAGTGGGACCGTGCTGTCTCCTCTGAGGATGTTGTGTGATGCTGCAGGCCTTCACTCTCCATATTTTCCTGTATATGTACTTTCCTATACATTAATAGAATTGAATTGAATTGAATTGAATTGAATTGAATTGAATTGAATTGAATTGAATTGAATTTCAGTTGGAGGGGACCTACAACATTTATTTAGTCCAGCTGCCTGACCACTTCAGGACTGACCAAAGTTAAAGCATGTTATTAAGGGCAGTGGCCAAATGCCTCTTCGACACTGCCAGGCTTGGGGCTTGACCACCTCTTTAGGAAGCCTGGTCCAGTGTTTGACCATCCTCTCAGTAAAGAAAAGCTTCCTCATATCCAGTATGAACCTCCCCTGGTGCAGCTTTGAACCATTCCCACGCGTCCTATCATTCAGCCTGATCCCAGGGAGAAGAGCTCAGCACCTCCTTCTCCACATTCCCTCCTCAGGAAGCTGCAGAGAGAAATGAGGCTGCCCCTCAGCCTCCTTTTCTCCAAACCAGACAAACCCAAAGTCCTCGGCCACTTCTCGTAGGAGCTGTCTCACTTCTTGGTAGAGTTTGAAAAGGGACCAGTTTTCTGCATCCTTGTGTTCCCTAGACTCCTGCCAACTCCATGAGGCAGTGTGGGTGGGAGGACCACAGGATGAAGGCCTAGAAATCCAGCTGAGACTTTCCTTCACTAAAATTTGTTTCTGTTTCTATTTGAATTATCAGATCATTAAGTCCAGCTTAGCTTTTAAGAGTCACTTATATGAGTCTTACTTGGCTTGTGAGCACTTTCATGGCATGGTATTGTACAAATTACAATAGTAGCATATTTCATCCACAGTGCCTGGAGTGCTCACAAATTCTTCATGTAATTGCTGGAATAGTCCCATCATCTCAGACACATAATGAAATACAAAAAGAATAATCAGGATAGAAGAGGTTAGTCATTTGAATTGATTCAAATTTTGTTGCTTGTACTGAAAACAAAAGGTCCTAAAATAACCAACAGCAAAAGTAAGGTTGCTTTGCTGCCACAAAACCTGAAGGGGATCAAAATATCATGTTATTAAAATACCATAATTTTGCTTACTTAGAAAAAAGGGGATGCAGTCAATCATTCTGGTTCTGAGACACCTCTGCAATTACTAAATGAGCTCAAAAATTGCATACACCTTTTTGTCTGTTCACAGAATATAGCAAAGGGTCTGAAAACAATAATCCTTGTGCTGTGATCCCACTGCCTGGAAATAAAGAAATCAATAAGCATGCAGGCTATTTCTCCATCAACCTGTGCTGGGTTTGCAGGAGGATGCACTGAAGTGTGGCTAACAGTAAAACAGAGTTTGACTGGTACTTTCCAATATCCTTTCAGATCAGTAAGTTTTTATTTATAGCTCTTGTCCCCTGTACAGAAGATGGATATTCTTACTTTCAACCAGATGGTTTCTTCCTTCTGTGCGTCTTTTTATTCACCAAGTCCTACATGATAATATTTTTGTTGATATGTCATTGCAGAGTAGTAGTTTTAAGAAAAGACGTGAAATAGTCCAGATGTAAAAATAAAATGTGTCAGTTTGTGTCAATCAATTCATCCTACGCAGAACAAAATGTATAGATCCCTATAAGCAATAAGTACTTTTTAGAAACCATGATTTCCTAAGTGCTGGCAGAAGCAGAAGGACATACAGCATATATCCAGGAGCTCTTTGAAAACTACCTTGGAAAATATATCTCTATTATGTAAAAGCTAAGTATATTAGTTCAGTGGCTTTCCTTTGGTAAGAATTTTTGTCATTACATTCACATGTACGCACGGTGGTGTTCCCCAGCTGTCAGTCCAGCCCCTACTAAAGTTACATGACTGGAGCAGAAGGCAGAATCTAGCTCCCAGGTCTGAATCCAGCAGAGCATTTATATTTGTATTTCTAAGAAAGTGTGTGGTCCTGCTGGTTTTCTGGGCTGCCCATAAGCTTGAAAGTGCGTGTTTAAGTGCTTCACTGGAGCAGGGCAGCATCCTGCAGCCATACTAAAACATTCAGTTCAATTTGCTTTGCAGGAAGGTTATTACTGCTTGAAAGAGATATTTCTCTCAAATAGAAGAAGGGAACAAATGTCCCAGAGCACTCATTCATTTCACTCTCGGCCCCTTTCCTCCTTTCTGCAACTCCCTTCTCCTGGTTTCTGGGCTCATAACATCAGCCCTGACAATTCCTTACAAAACATCCCTGCTAAACAGTCTTGCTTAACATTGCTAGTGCTCTCTGCTTTATGTGTCTTAGATTTAAATCGAAAACCTCTTCCTTGCCCAGGGCCCTGTTTTCCGATGCCATTTCAACCCCCACTGGCACCAGCTGTTGAGCATCATCGTTTACCACATCCAAAGCAGCTGTGGGGTGTTTTCTATTGCATACCTGGCATGCCTCGCCCTTCCTACCAGCCCGCTTCTCTTATTTAAAGCTTGCCAGAAATACATCCACACCATGCAATGATAATATAGTTACCCCTCAGCAGGGCTTTTCTGGCTGGGAACGAAACAAGGCTACTGAGGGAGACCTAGTACCAGGAAAGTTCCAGAGAGGGCCCTTTGCAGGGTGGTATAAACTACCAGGACTTCTTGGACTGAAGTGTAACCATCAGAGCTCCTGAGTGAAACACTGTGAGCCCTGATGGAAGAGCAGTGGATCTGCCACTGCAATGAATGCTGCATTGCAAGAGCTGTCTAAAATTCCTTCCTTACACACTTTGGTCATTAGAAGAAAGAGCTGAGAGGTGGGGATGTCAGCATCTCTTATAATGAGGCCTCTGAGGCTTTTTTGATAAAGCTGCTTAGAAAAAAGAAATCATTTCAGTTTATTGTCTGGTAAAATCCCATTCTTCCCGCAGTGTTAGTCTACTTACAGAACTAGTGATGGTGATCAAGCTGATTTCATGCTTACAAGGTCACAGCTAATCTAATCGAACATTTGCAGCAGTCTGTAAAGAAGCTGCTGTCCAATAAATCTGCCTATTTGCAATTCTGTGTGCTTTTTGAGCTGTTTTTTGTTTCAGGGGATTGGGAAAGCTCTGGAAGACACAGGCAGATCTAGCCAGACAGTTTTGAGATCTTACGTGCTTCGTCACAGCGGATGTGGCCACGCTGGTGGTGAAGGGGATTTGTGATCAGGGCAAGTGCTCTTAATGAAAGCTCTGTGAGCAAATACGCTCTCCTCAAGATGACTAAGAGCAGGCTTCAAAGAACCACTGGGAAAAAAGCAGGGAAGTATGAGTCATCTGTAGAATGTCAGTTTACATGTGCCTTTATGCAGCACGTAATTATTTTTATACACATGTTTAATTAATTTTTCTTTGTAGTTCATCTAGGACTACATTTGTTTGTCATTCTCCTTGCTGGGTATAGCGTCACGCTGTTACAATGTCCGTGACTGTTTTGGCAGTGGGAAGCCTTTGAAGAACACTGCAGTGAATGCAGATGCCCTGAAAAGTGGTCTGAGCTGGAGCAGACAGTTTGAAGGTTTTCTGTGATTAAAATGATATGTTCCATGGCACAGCTCCCTCCTCCACCCATGTCTGAGGCCAAATCTCCTGGTTGGGACAGAGCTAGAGATACTTCAGGTTTGGGACCTGCTCTGCTAGTCCTGACCCTCTCCTGATTGCAGAGACATCTGCTGAAATGAGAAGCTGCCCCGAAAGGGCATCTTGGGGAGGGGCACTTACATTGGAGGCAGCTGAGATGTTGTTGAAGCCTGTACCCTGAGGTAGCAAGGAATGCTGGGGAAATCAGGATGTATAAAGTCAGCTCCTATAAAGTATAGGCACAGAGTAGTGGTTTCAGGGCAGGAGGGCTGGGAGTGTGGTTTGCAGCTGAGGAGGGCAAGGGCAATTTCCTTGTTCCTTCATCTATATGGGGATAAACCTGGGACAAAGGACCATTGAGCTGGTTGGGTTAGGAAGAGAGCAAAGTATATTGTCTAAGGAGAAGAAAAAAATTGATAGAATTAACCTTTGTCACCAGGCAAAAAAGTTGTATCTTAGACAGGGGATTTGTTTTCTTGTTTGTTTTTTTTTCCCTTTACCCATGAGAAGAGGGCTCTGACTCTTCTGGAAAGGTAAGTTGTTAAAGCTGTTCCCTGAAGATAAGGTTTGCTCATGTATGGTGAGAGGAGCCTGTGGCTCTTCTGTGTAGCAGAGCCAAGGATATGAGAGAGAGAGAGGAAGTTTTCCTGCAGTAAACCATGTCATTACTTTCAGCTATTAATATACTTATTGCTGTTGCTTTTCCTTATTTAAATGAGCATGTGCCATTGGAGTCTGCTGCAGCTGCTGCCCTGTGAGCATGTGGTGGACAGCAAATGGCAGAGGGTCTGCTCTGCCCAGGGTGGGATACTACCGAAGCAAAGGGCATGAGAGCACTTCTGGCCAACTGTGTGAAACCCTTTATCTCACCTAGATAATTTAGTTTGATCCAATGGCATTAAACTGGTACAAAATCTGACAAAATTGGGCTAATTAAGCAATACCAGCTTTCTGTCAGATGTACAAAAAGTTTTTGAAAATGAGCTCACCCAGCTCGGCACAGTAGAGTCTCAGAAGATGAAAGTAGTTTAAGGAGAAGGAAAATCCTGTCTGTCACTTGTTTCTGGCATTTTCTCAGAATGGTTTCTGAGCATGGGATGCTCACCACTGGCCACTTTGCCTTGTCCTCTCTCTCTGCCATCTCATTGGCATTACTTCCGGGTTTCCTTTGCCTCTTCTCAACGTTTGTTTGCTGGCTGGTATAACCTTTCATTTACAAGAGGTGAAAATTTACCTTCCTTCTAAGTGTTTTTGATTTTGTTGTGTGTTTAGCCTATGTGCTTTGGGGCATATAACTTTTTCTTCTATGGTTTCTTCTTCTGCAATATTTGGGAAATTAAGTTTTGATATTGTGCCTTTCTTTACCTGTGATGCTTTTATCTCCATTCTCTACAGCTATGTCATAACACGGGTTTGACCCTTTTTGTGTGAAGTCCTTGACAACATTCTGCTTGTTCTAGCTTTTTAAAAGCCATAAATAATGCGTCTGCATTCTTGCAGATTTTCTAAGAGTGAAAAGACATTGGAAAAATCACTTTTCCTGTCTTGTGGTAAGGAAGGAGAAGCATGGAGCAATTCTGTCACTTATTTGAGTATCTCTGTACTTCCAGCTAGGGAATTCAGCTCTGGGTGCTCCATCACTGCTAACAGAGCTATTTATACTCTTTTCATAGCAACTTCAGCTGGCCCATCTCCACCTATTTGTGAGATGAATGGTGTGCTTGGATCTATTCTCTTTGTACTTACAAAGCATCAGAGGTAATGACTTCATCTTTCCTGGAAGAAGCCAACAAGCCCCTGGCAACCCATGCTCTGCACAAAAAGATCCTTACTCTTACTCTATATGAAAATAAATCAGGAGTTTCGTAACTGCAGGACCCAGACAAGAAAAATTTGAAACAGTGTAGAACTTGCCACGATATAAGACCAAAAAGAAAAAATAATCTTTTCCTGCCTATAGCCATGAGACATGATCAAATTAGTATCGGGAAAGTTTCCTAATTTGTCCTATGTATTAAGATATTACTTATGCATCTGCACTTTTCTGTAGGTACTGCTTTTCTTTTTAGAAAAAAGATAAATTTCCCATGTTTTAGTCTTTGGTTCAGAGGTTCCATTTGTAAAAGGTGCTTGTACAGTGCATCATGCAAAGTATGCAGTAGGGATTGGACAATCCAATAGAGATTGGACGCCCTTACAGAGCTGTGCTTGATGTGGATCTGAATCACCACAAACGGGGAAAGTTAAGATGTTGCTGTTTTCCACAAAGTTGGCTAAAAGCCAGAAGTCTTGTTCTGGAAGTTGGTTACTATTTTTAATTGAAACATTTGAATAGCATTTTGTATTTGACTCCATCTTCCATGTATTTACATCACGGGCAGAAAGTATCCCATTGTTTCCAGAACGTACTTGACCATGGAGGGAGCCCACACTGTACAGCCATATGTTTGATGAGGAAAGATTTCATCAGTCATTAAGACTCAGCTTGTTTCAGCTGTGGTTCTAATTCACATCAATAATCAGTGGTTTCCCACAGGTGGTATGATGAGCACTGGTGACACACAAGCCGTTTGAAAATGTTATATGGCCCTTTTGAGACCTTCTGCTGCTTCCTGTGAAGTTACTTCCTATTCCAATGACCCTGATGGTTGCTCCTGGAGAGAAAAATATTTGCCAAGTTGTGGGATGAGTCAGGTCAGCTGAATGTGTCCCATTTTTTTGACTTTCCTCTTCATTTCCTGGCCAGTATAGAGACATGGGGAGGAGGGAGGCCTCCTCCTAGGCTGGCAGACTGGCTGGTACAGATTCTGCAGTCAAAGAGCTCCCCTACACCCAGCACATATAATCCTCTGGGGCCAGTTAAGAGTATTCAAAACTGGAAATGACTATTGTGTTGCTCCTTTCTTTCCCCCTGCTTTGGTTTGGGAGCCTGTGGGTCTTTTCTATGAGCTGTGAAACACCGGGCTCCTTAGGCCTGTGTTCCCCAGCTCAAATGTGGAGGAACGCAGTACCCAAGCAGAATCCATCCCCATAGAGCTGCTTGCAGAGTCAGGTGCCAGGCAGCTGTAGCGTGCTTTCCCTCATGGCTTGAAATATTGTCAGAGAGAGAATCTGTGGAGGATTGCTTGTCATCTGATTGCATTATTTTTCAACCACAAGAGCAATAAATATTTAAAGTCTGGTTGTAGGCAATGTAACAACTCTGTAAATATGCAATTCTGAATACAGAAGTGAGAGGCTGATCTTTTCTTTTAAGAGGAAACGAATACATCTCTGTTCGGCATGAAGTGTCCTCCTCCCCCTTTTTGTAAGGAGGAATATGTTGAGGCAATTTTGCTGCTATGAATGAAGGTGGAAACTAAAGGCGGAAAAGTACTGCTGCATATTTATTGCTACCTCCTGGCTATCCTCTGTTCTTTTCCATTTGTCAGATTGAAGTATTAGATCAAAGCCCAGTAAGGAAAGGCAGGGACTGAGAGAGGGAACTGAGAAACTGAATAGATTAGCTCTTGCTGCTGCTTGTTCTCTCCCTGCCTGTCCCCAACATGTTCTTTCCCACAACAGAGGAGCTGTGATCAGTAATGGAGACAGAAAGTGGTACGGGAGCTCCTGTGAGGTTTTCTGCCTTCTCTACAGCATCATGTGAACTTCCACTGTTCTGAGAAATTTGGTTTCAGGAATACTTATATCTGGTTTATGGAAACTGAGATTGATAATTGACATGAACCTGAAGATGTTGGGCCCATATCAGCAGTAGTGGAACAGAGCAGAAGAGGTGAGAATAACCTGTGGAAGTGACTGAAAAATAAGTGCACTGTAGGTGTCTTTGGCCATTGACTGCAGACATTTAAGTATGGAAATAAATCCAAGCCTGTTCTGATGTCCACTGTTACAATTAAATTAGATTTTGTGCCTCTGAAAGAAAGAAAAAAAGCCTACTCTGAATGAAGATCTAGGCTCTTGGTTGATTTAAGTCAACTGCTACAGCAGTGATGGGCAGGGAGGATCTAGTTCTGTACGTTACCCTCTCTAGCTTTCCTGTTTTTATTCAAGAGACTTTCTTGTATTTTTTGGAAGTGGGTTTATGAAGTGCTTTTGCAGTTGAGAAGTAACTTGGTGATTTGACTCATGTGGCTTCTTTCTCCTCTGTGAGGTATAGTTAGTAAAGTTTTTTTGAATGTGTAAATGATCAGCAAAATGTGATGATGTGTGCTGCATCTTATGCCTCTGCTGTTCCTCAAATCCATTTAATGAACAAAAGCCCTAGTGGTCATCTCAGAACAGGCCATTATCAAACAACTGTTACCTACCAAGAGAAGTTTCCTTTTCAAAAAGCCCATCTGAGGCATAGTAGAATATTTATTACATGGCTGGCAGTATCCTTCTGCCTGAGGGATGGACTGCAATTACATCACGGTAAATATTTCATTAGAACAAAGCAAAACTGCATGGGAAGTAGCCTTCTCTTTATTTAAAACATTTATTAAAATACAACGTTAGAATCTACATGGGAATAATTCTTTCTACCCAATCTACCAACTAAGCTGCAATTTTAGGCGAGACATTTTGTTATTACAAAACCTTGCATATTAGAGTAATCTATCTTTCCCTCTGAGAAAGATGGACATCTTAACACAGATTAAACTTGGTGTACACTGGTGTTCCTTATACCATTCTGATTCCATTAAGGAAGTAAGAATGGGTACAAGTAGAGGCTAGTCTCCTTATAAAAATCCCTTCTCTTCAGAAGGATGGTGTAAATGTAAGTGCCAGACCTGAACACAAATGAATGTGGAAGGCTGTGCACAAGAGTGGGAAGTAGTCACTTCAATACCACATAACTTTTGACTTCCATTTGTTTTAAAAATGCGCACTTCTCTGGACACTGAAAAAGGACACAAATACAACCATTTTTTGAGTGCTCACCCTACCACATCAATTTTCTTGGTGAATAGAGAAGACATGTAAGAGCACGCATGAAGAGTAAGGTCTTATTGAATAGTTATCTGGCAATAACTGCTTTTTGCTGGAGGTCTTCTTTCTGCTAGAGGACCAGATTATACAATGTTTAGCCAGTAATACTCCATTCTATCTGCTAGAGGGTTATGGTGAACCTCCGAGCCTGTAGCCTGGTCTTACAGTGGTAACAGCCTTCTTGCTGCTTCAAAGGCTAAGGAACTAAAAGAAAAAGATCACCTCCTCACTGTACCAGTCACAGGGAAACTCAAATCCCTTTTTGCCCATATTTTGTGTGATTACTTGAGAGATGCCGCTTTCCCTTTAGGTTTTCAGGTAGTTGAACTCCTTTCCCATGGTATCTGTTGTTCGGGTGGCAGGGCTTTGGTCAGCACCTTTCTTCCTCTAGCCTCCTGGTCAGTCCTTCCCCCCTCAGTGACGAGACTGCTACCTACTTCACTTCAAATAATTTGTAAGCTAGATGTGCAGTTTCAGCATGGAACATCACTGTTCCTAAAACTGCATGCTTTGGTCATGCAGGAGCATGAAGCAGACCGCTTTGTTGATCACTCGAAGCCAGCCTACTGTTCCTCCTGTGCTGGAGACGCAGTTTCCTTCTTGGTCTCTTCTCTAATCCTTCACAAACTTTCAAAACTACTTGCTTATGCCACAGCATGTACAAAACTATTTCTCACAGGACAGCAGTAGCCTCAGAGCTTGCCTTCCCCATCTCTACTGGCTACTGCCTCTCCACCTGCCCAGCAGAGAACGTCTACAGGGAGCTGGTGACTTGCCTCTGAGACAAATGTGCCTTTTCGTTCCTGTGAGAGTGGTCACCAACCCCTTTTAAATTGTGCGGCCTGTGAAAAAGCAGGTTGACTTTAGCAGAGAAGAGTCAACCAGAAAGATCTCTGGCTCACATTAGTTAGTCCAGAGAATTTTACTGTTTTATTGGTGTACTTTGTCCTTGTACCCTGAGCTCTGATAGGGACTTCTCCAACTGTACTGGAAAGCTGACACAATGCAAAAGTTAATGTACAATGAAACCTGTCTCTGGAGAGCCCTTACCATTCTTGATGTTACAAGCATACAGATGCTGAAAAGCTGTGTCCCCTTGTTTAAAGCCATGGCTGGTTTTCATCCTGAGAAAGGGATCCTGCAGTAAATCTGCTCTGGGGCAAGAAGTCGCATATGGCATGAGCTAGCTCCCGAAACGCAGCATCAGCTCCAGTGTCCAAAATTGTTTAGGTTAAATGCTGCTTTCCTTGGGTGGCCTCCAGAGTGTGAGGATGCAACTGCAAAGCATTCTAGTGAGACTTACCAAAGTAAGGAAACGCATCACAAGCGAGTCTCCAAAGTGCTCTCTGAGGGCTGGGCTCCGTGCAGTGCAGGGACCCTGAGCAAATAGGGATTTAAGCCAGCCCTTTGCCCGAGGACTATGCAGCTGGGCCTGAGCCATGGGACCCCACAGACAAGTTGCTGGATCTACCCCAGCCTGCTGGGCAGGTGATGAGGGGAGGTCATTCTCCTGCCTCCTACCCTGGGGTTAGCAAAGACAGAGTCATTTCAGAGCCCTGAACTACCAAAGCACCTAAGCGATGCTTTAAGCGCTTTTCTTTAAAAAAATTTCCTTCTGTCACAGGTAGAAATTAGTTGCTCAAAGACAAGAAGTCTGAATATGTAGAGTTGGCCACTGGGATGCTAGGCAGTGCCTGAGCAGTGGAGGTTGAAGATTTTATGTGGTAAATACAGTTGAAATAGCACTAAAATAGCATTTGGGTCCCTGATTCCTTTGGAAACCTAAACCTTGCATTCACCCTTTGTAGGTGTCAAGGGTGGAAATATTTGACACTGTCATGATTTAGCAGCCCTTCAAAATTTATTAATGATTTGAGGTAGGTAAAGAGGTTGAATTTTGGCAGCACTTAATCATTATCCAATTTAAGGATTTACAAGATGATTACAATAACAAAATATTTGAACAGTAACTTAATTGCAGATTCAAAAATGACAAGATTCACACTAACCTACTATAAGGTATCCCAAATCAATACATATGCATATAGGCAGGCATTCACCCCCCATGTCCCCCCGCATCCCCCAAGTTTTAACTGCTAGGACCAAAGATCCCTTCACAGTGGAAGACTCCAGTGACTCTTGACTCCTTTTATGCACACAGACAAATGGACAGAGAGCATCTGGATCCAGTAAAGTATAAGTATACCCACACTTCTAAGAGATAATGTGTATATTAGAGGCACACAGGTAGAGAGGTGAATGAAAGAGGCTAGCCTATAGTTAAAATTTTCCTCTTAAGTTTGAAGTAAATACTCAAAATGCACTGGCATTTCTCAATGGGTTATAACTGAGACTCAGGAGGGTTGAGTCGCCCTGACCTTTTAATCCTGGAGGTATCTGCCTGAGTGGTGTCCCAGGGGAGATGCTGGTCACAGCCCACTGCAGTCCAGAAGAGCTCAAAGCATCTTGTTATTCTATTTGCTACTTACAGAGTCTGAGATACCTGACTTCCGTCAGTTACTCTTCTGTTCCAGCCCAGCTTGGACAATGGGATATTCTGGTGCTTCTCCAGCCCAGCTTGGACAATGGGATATTCTGGTACTTTCCACCAGTTGCGCAAGCCCAGAACTTGCTAGATCTTGAAGTTCTGGTATCACACCCCCTCTTTGGGCCGTGATCCATATAGTGTCAGGAGTGATCAATTACCATTATTGTTTCCAAGTGATAGGAGTCACGGGAGCCAGGTGTGGTAAGCGGTTGCCATAGCGTTCTGGTCAGTCACCCTTCACTTTTTTTTTTTTTCTTCTTTCTTGTATGTTGGACCATTATGTGTCTTGGGTATTAATGGGTTGACATAATGTTCTGGTCAGTTGTATTGTTATGTGGCCCAGGTGGGGGATAAATTGTGCTAAGCACCAAGAGGCCTAAAGAAGGTAGGGGAGAGAGGAGGAGGAACAGGTTGTACCGCTGCAGTAGGTCACAGGAGTAAGGCAGCAGCCACACAGATACATTTTCCTCTAGTGATGCTTTCTATGCTTGTCTTTTTACTTAGCAATAATACACGCAGCACTCCACAGGCAAGTAACTACGCTGGGGCTTGTGCAGAGTCCTGTGCCCCAACACAAACCATCCAGCTCTATCTTTGTAATGCTGCTTTCCTTCACTAAGAAGTAAGAGCAATGAAATCTCACAGAAATGCACCACAACACAATTGTATTACATTTAAAAGCAACAATGGATAACAACAAGTATGTAATGCTAAACAGCAAAAGAACTAAAACAGGATTATAGCTTTAAGTTAGGAAGACCAATGGTAAGGAAATGAGAAAGTTTAGGTACTTGCTGCCTCCGGGAGGTTTATGAGGATGTACCAAACTGAAGATGGGATTTTGGAGTTGCATTCCTCACAGGAAGTGCTCTCTTGGTGGGAGTGATGGTATACATCCAGCAAATCCCTTATATTGTCTCTCATATGTATATGTATGTATAGTTGGATGTTAGGAATCCCAAAGACCCCTAACACTAGCAATTTGCAGTTATATTTAATACTTCAAGTAGTTATTGAAGGCATGAATATGTTGCTGTCATGTGATGAAGTACTCTTAAATTCTATAAGATAAAATCTTTTCAGCAAACCAAAGCTTGTGAACAGCTGGCTTCTGGCATGGTGCCTTGGTTTGCCTTTTTTGATCGTGAATTTCTACATCTCTGTGCTTGTCTGGATTTTCTTAGAACAATTTTTACATCCAAACTCACACATACGTCATCTGTCAACCAATTACTGGAGGTTATTCAAAGGTTATATTTGAAGTACTCATTTGAGATACAAAGCGGGCATTTCATTCATAGATAATGGTTGCTGAACAAAGGCTTGAAAATCCTAAAGGAGCTATCAGACTAGATTTGAACTTCTACACTGTGGGAAGAGCTTTGTGAATTCAAAGTGTGACCTTGACAGAAGCAGCAGGTAGCTGTGCTCACACCTTTTGAAGTATGAGGGACACATTTGCATAATTGACTGAAGGTGCTTTTCACGTGACTGATATGTTGACAGCGGTTAATTATCTTAATATTTGCTTGGGGTTCTGAGCCTACCAAGTGATTAAAGATGCTTTCAGAAATTAGTGGGTTTGTTTGCACTCCTTCCTCTAATTGTTTGCTAAATAATTTACCGTCATTGTGTTTCAAATCTCCAAGTACTGCAAATAGCACTTAAATAATATAAGTTAATGCAGAGCGAAGTAAATACAGATATGTAAAGAGTGTGGAAAAGGGGAGGAAGAGGTGAACATGCCTGGGCCATAGGGGCAGAGGTTAAAAGGAATATGAGTATCATCTTCACCTAAATAGGATGTGATAATTTACAGATAGTTGGCACCAAAGAGCTGTAATGCTTCAGGCAGGCCTGTGGGATCTGTCTTTGTTACGTGGTGGATGTTAAGTGGACTGTTATGAACTTAAAGACACTAGCAAATTTTCCAATGGTTTGCATTTCTGAATATCAAGTAGCGTGCCAAACTAGGTTTCTCCAGAAACCAAACTCTCTATCCTTCCTTAGCAGATCCCTCCTCTGCTGCGCCCATTTGTTCTCAGTGGCCCTTACTTAAAACTCCCTGGGCATCTTTCTGTGTATTTCACTGTTTCCTGGAAGGTCCTAGTGATGCCTGCACTGTTCAGGCCGTTCTATAGAAATGGTAGATAACCTTTCAGCATGAATTCAACTTCACATAGATTTCACCTCTTTGCGCCCTACCAAATGCATGGCTCCAGTTTGTAAGCATGTAATGCATCGCTGCTGCCTTTTCTATTGCAATGAAATGAAGCAAATTATGCAGTAAGGTTATTTAAACAGAAATTGAAATTTGGGAAAGAGGTAATGATGGAAAGTTCTGTCTTCATGACTTCTGATCTGATTTCAGAGTTGTGAGTGAAGAGGAAGCTATGAGTCTCTTACCTATCTTGCTTGATCCACTGAAACCCCAGTGACTTAGATAACACCATGAAGTCCAGAAGTGAGAGTGGTGAGATACTGGAACAGGTTGCTCAGGGAAGTTGTGGATGCCTCATCCCTGGAAGTGTTCGAGGTCAGGCTGGATGGGGCTTTGAGCAACCTGGTCTAGTGGGAGGTGTCCCTGCCCATGGCAGGGGGGGTGGAACTAGATGATCTTTAAGGGCCCTTCCAACCCAAACCTATCTATGATTCTAAGTCAATGACCAAATAATTACCAGAAGGCATTGGTCAGCCTTGGATGGCTGCAATTTTTGCAGTTTTCACTGTTATGCCTCATCAAATCTACAACAAAAACTATTATTAGGAAAGAACTCTGGCCAGCTTGGACCTGATATCCTGTGTTAGTCCTGGGCCAGCTACCTACTTTGTGTATGATTCTGGCTATTCATATAAATGACAGATAAAATTGATTATGCTGGTACATTGTAACAGCTGAATGCACTGATTTCCACAAAATACTGACTAGCTTCCCCTCCTCCTGTGTGACAATGGTCCTCCCACTACTAAGGTCAGCTACATAGTCTTACACAACAGTCCAGCATCAGTGGATGCTGAATGGTTGTGATAGCACTTTTTTGCAAGGAAAAAGTTCATGGGGATGACATAGTGCTGATGTAGGAAAATACCATTTGCAAACCTCAGAACAATCCTGACTAACTACACTCAGTCCTTCTTTGCTAGATAAAAATAAAAGGAAACAATTGTGGAGTGCCTTGTGCCTCAAATTACCTCATGTCCTTGTTCATGTAGAGAGTCCTTTGCATTCTCGGTGGATGTATTGGTATCATTCTCCACCTGGCCTACCCACTGTCTATCCACAACCTCATATTGGCTAACTCTAGGTGACCTATAGACCTCTGGCAGTGTATCAACCTAAATAAAGTCTTTGATGAGCATGTAAATGAGAGTGGCTGAGTCAAATGAAGCAATAGTAAACACCTTTTTAAAAAAACCGAAAAGGAACTCAGGCAGTCTGCATCTCTCCTTCCTGCTTTTCTCTCATGTGCATAGTTCCACCTTAGTCCGTTCAAGTAGACTTCTTTTGCAAGTTTTCACACTTTATCTTGAATTTCTGCCTTTCCATTTATTCTAATTTTTCAAAGGAGACTTCTTGGACGACTCCTTTCTTTAGCTAAATATTCAAGATATCATCAACCTCAGCATCGTGGAAATTTCCTTGTCTACATTCAAATAATAGAGTTTAACAGTTGTTGGATTTCATGTTTAGAGGTGCAAAATGAGGTCTGGGTTATAACAGCCTCAAGTGAAAGAACCACAGAAGCCTTTTCCCAAGTCTTCCACTGTCCAAAGGAGCCCTTCGTTTGTTTTCAGTTGATCTAGGTAAGGAACACAGGCACATGTGCTCAGTCAAAGACTTACGCTTGGCTCTTTCACTCTCACCAGATCATCAAATTGTCTTATGCAAGTGTCATTTTTTGCAATTACAGTGTTTTTCATTCTTTCTACAGCAAGAGAAAGAAAAAAAAAAAAAACCACCAACTTCATACTGAACAACTTGGTGAAAAAGTCTCATGTCAAACCCAGAACAGCACAGGCAGAACTGAGTCACTCAAACCAAACACTGATTCATCTTAAAATGAAATGCATGCTCTCTTGAGCAAAATTCTACCCTTTAAGCACATTTAGGTTGTGTTTTTCTTTGTGGCAATTCTTAGTAATGCCTTCCCTCCTCTGCAGGTCTCCTCAGAAGTCCTGTCCTTCTCCTTCCTTCACTGGCATCCAGCACATCTTCCCTCCCTTGGGAAATGTCCTGTGTCCTGGATTTTCTGTTTGTCAAGTAGCTCCTTGTCCCTCAGGCTCTCACTGTATGACTGTCTCTTCTTGTACATTCAGCTCCTACTTTTCCAAATGGTTTTCTCTCCCAAATAGCTTTCCCAAAAGCTGTTATGTCTACGTTCCAGGGACTCGTGATATACATTAAAGGAAGGACACGATTACCTATATTTGGCCCGGCCCTGTAGATGTGATGTGAGAGAGATCTAAGGCACAGTGTCTTGGACGAAACATTAAACAAGTAGTTGCATGATCACTATAGTTTCCTGTTCCATGGTGGGATTAGGAGTAGAAAATAAGGTGCCAGCTCTGACAGAGTCTTGGACTCTGTGATCTGGAACCTTCCATGTGAGCTTTGGAAGTTATGCCTCCACATCAATATTGTTATACACAGCAGGAGAAGGCAAGCTGAGCCTCTATGTGCTGGTGATGCAGCTAAGTACTTTTCCAATGGAAAGCCCTACTTTGCCTTAAAGCTCCCAACCTTTGCCACACAGTAGATGATAGTAAAGATAGTTAGCTCCCAGACTCTGAGCAATTGTGTTACTACATATTACAAACCATGGTACTCAAACTTGCTAAACAACTGAAAAACTCACTGTTTCCTGCCAGATTAATACAGGCAGCTCCTTCCAGTTGTTATTTGGCTGTTCTGAGTACTTGGCCATCATCTGTTCCCCTCTGCTGTGTGTAGCCGGGCTGACAGCTGGGGACGGGAGTCATGGCTTCAGTTCTCCAAATTCAGAGACAGACAGCAAGCAGGCTTCCAAGCCCTGAAGGCTACTAATTTCCTGACTGTTAAGGCAGAAAAAAACATTCACATATAGAAAGCAGGGCCGACCTTTGGAGACAGAATGGCAGGATAATTTCTCAAATCTGGTTGAATATCACATAAATAAATGTCATTCTACCACAGAAACCTGCAGTACTGTTGCTATGCACACACTCATGCACATCAGCCGTTCTTAGCCCTGGTCGAGGCAAAGCCATGCACAGTAATGGTAATGGAAGGGCACATGTACTGCAGCCTCATTATTGCCTCTACATTATATGCGTCTGTTCTTCTTGACTACATATATATTCTTAATGGTCAGAATATTTTTGAGAGACCTGAGGCAAAATTTATGCTTATCATGCCCAGAAAACAATGAAGTCCTACCTGGAAGAAAAAAATAGGCTTTTTATGGATGTTTGATTACATAGTGAATAGCAATATTCTGAGCTCCTTGAGCTGAATTTGCTAGAGGAACTACAGTTAATTTCTTTCCTTCTTTCCTTTGCCTCCAGCTGCCTGTTCCAGCAGACTTCCATTCTTCTTTGTCCATCCATTACAAAAGCATAGTCTACAGGAGAGGTGTTTAAGCAGAGAATGGTACTGCTGCCATCTACTCGCTGAAGGAAGCATCACCACTCTCTTGTTAATCAGGAACACTGCTCAGTTCATGTCCCAAATCGCCTTTGTTTTCCTTGAGTCTAAATATTTAAACAGATTTTTTTTATCTCACTTGTGCTATGCATCCACCAGACAATCCACCCACGCTTTCTCTTTTCCCTTAACCACAGGAATATGAAACAAGTAGTTGCATGATCACTATAGTTTCCTGTTCCATGGTGGGATTAGGAGTAGATAATAACGTGCCAGTTCTGACAGAAACGTTTCCTGTAGCTATGGGATTAATGATGCCTCTCTCCCACGTGGATTCTCTTGATTTCTGCTATGGCCAAGCTCTTACTGCTGTGGGGGCCTCCATTTGGCAGACTGCCCTTGCAAAATTTGTCTTTCTGATACAACAATATACATCTACTGTAAATGCAATACCTAATATTTTTTTTTTTTTACATTTGTCCCCTTCTCTGGAGATTTTCAAGACCCATCTTGATGCAGTCCTGAGTGATGTGCTCTGGGCGATCCTGCTTAGCAGGGGAGTTGGACTAGCTGGTCTCTAGAGGTCCCTTCCAACTCTGTCAAATCCGTGAATCTGTGTTTGAGGGATCTTTGAGTTTCATGAAGGTCCCTGCCTGTGATTAAGAGCAAGTTTTGGTCCTGTATGACCAAATCACCATGACTCAGAATTGAAAGGCTTCATAAAGGGCTGCTACTTGCTCAGCAGGTTTCCCTGACATCTCTGTCCCCTTTGACATGAGTGGAGGGCTTTCTCTGCTGTATGACTTGCCCTCATGGTGCTGCTGTGTTTAACGTGCTGTTGTTTGCATTTTTCTATCTGTGTGTCTACCAGGGGAATTCTGTAGTGAACATTTTCTCTAGAATAATTTCAGCTTAAAAAAATCCTGATTTTCCTATTTGCTCCTTTTTAATTTTGCTTTTTAATTTCGCTGCCTAAAGGGCACCCTATCAAATCAGCTATAAAAAAAAACAAAACAAAAAACCCCCAGAGATACTAGTTTAGCTGCATTATTGGAGCACAAACATGCCTGTCTGATTCCTTTAAGGAATGGGTATTGAGGACACACTTAAAACATTTAAGGGAATGTAGTTTCCAAAGTGTCTCATTGCTGGGCCTTTATCTGTCTGGGGATTTGCTACATGTCAAAAGTAATACTAAACAGCAACTGTATCTTGGAAGTATTGGAAAAGCCAGTTTACAGATCCTTTAGTTCTGACAATATCTGTTCAATATATAGATGTAAAGAGACAAAGCTGACATTTTCTGATTTACAAGTTCAGTCCTCTTTAGCAAAATGTCTTGATCTTTCCTATGATACTCTTTTCAAATGCCACAAAATTGCTCTGTGTATTAAAACACCCTTGCTGAAAGTTTTATATATTTGAGCTTCCTTCTGGCCTCCATAAATGCCATTACAGCACTCAAAGGAATACTATGGTCTGGAAGCACTTCTAAAAGCCTAACGACAGAAGAAATATGTTAGACCTTGAAGAAGCAGGAACTAATGAATGCATCCCACATTCTTTCTTTTCTGTCTTTTTTCAAACCTTTACCACTGGGACATGAGTTCCAAACAAAATTTAAACCTGCTTGATTCATTCTTCTCTTGAAGCTGCTCAAAGGGCTGCAAACAAAATGAGGTGCCACAGAGGAGTCCACGGCCCAGTTTCATCTCTCAGCGTCACTCTAGGTTAGTTGAGGAAAGCAGTGATGTGCTTACCATGAGGCATCAAATTCACTCAAGAAATTATTGCCTGCTAAGCGGGGGGGAACAGCTGGGTGACATTCAGGGGGGCATGCACCTAGTTGCCTACTAACTTGTTTGTCAAGGAAAATAAGGTGTGCAGTACCAAAGATGCCTCCAGTTGGCATTGGTCAGAGTTTCCACAGAGCTACAGGTATCCTTCACTATGAAACCCTCAGGCAGAAAATGATACAGAAATTCAAATGATCGTTTCAGAGAATACAACTTTTTATGATGATCTAATTCTAGACAACTCTGCTTCACTTGCATGCTGTCGAGTTAAAAAATCGCTTTCCTTTAAAGCTCTAATGAGCAAAGCTAAATATTTTTTGCTGCTAGATTCAGTGATCTAATGCATCTTTTACATCTATAAATGTCAAAACAGCTATTAATAGCAACTCTGCAGCAGGATTTTTCTAACTAAATATTTTGGTATATACACTGCAGAAAGCTCTTATAATAAAATAATAAACAATTTCATAATAATAAGATTTATATCCATAACATGATGTGCTAAACTATGTCAAAATTTTAGAACGGATCTCAGTAGCTCTTAGCAATACCAATAGTTTAGAAAGGAGTTTGAGACAGGCAGCTAGAAATGAATTAATAAGGAAATCAGGACTAGAGAAATAAACATTTGAAGGAATCTGTAGAAAAACTCATACTTAACAAACATCTTAGTGCTTCAACAGTCTGCTGAAGTCTTTTTTTTTTTTTTTTTTTTTTAATGCTAGAAAAGGCTGATGTTTCTGCCCCATCACTTAGAGCGTGGCTGTTTTAATAGTATAGCCACGGACCTGCAGCAAAGAGAGGGGATGTACAGGTGGGATCTGGGACGGATGGATTGGTGGATGGGAGGAAAAATCTGCCTCTGCCAGAGAGTCGCTGTTTGATGCAGCAGATGATCCAGGCAGGAAAGTCCTGGGCATTTTCTATTTTCTTTTCATCCTCTTCTGGAAGCTTTCACCTGAACTGTGCTGTGCTGGATGTATTTCTCTGTACAACCATGGTCTCACAGGGAATAGAAAAGAGAAGGGCTGAGACCAGGAAACTTAATAAATCCATCCTCTACAGAATATATGTTATTTCACAAAGTCCATTGGTCTCTATGGTGTGGCACAGTACAGGTCAGTTAAGGACAGTGGTTTCAATTTTTTTATGTGTAATGGAAAAGCATAAAAGGGCACAGAAAGGGCACCTCTGAAGGTGTGGGAAAGACTTGCCTGAGAATTGGAAGCTGGGAGGATTGGAATGAGAAAAGACCACTTTGTATTTCTCTATTTTATTCCTTCCTTTGCTGCTGGACACTGTGTGCAAGCCAGAAAGCTGGAGGGACCTCTGCCCTGACCACATGCATCTGGGCTTGAAGGTTTGTTCCCAGGGAGAAGGACTGAGGGAGGATGCTGGGCAGGAGGCTAGCATGGATATTCCCAGCTACACACCGTCCCAGAGCTGCCGCTGAAGGCGAGCAGATGAGAACCAGGTTACTTCCCATTTAAAAGCATCTCACAGTCATTGTCATAGTCTAAGATTCCAACAGAATATTTTCCATATGCATTTCTGTTCCAATCCACATGACAAAAAGAGTGGTAGTAAGCTGTATTACATAAATTCTGGAAAACTGCGTATAGCCTGTCCTCTTGTGCACACAAAACATCTCAATTCTGTCACAGGCAGTACTCGGGGAGGGAGGAAGGATGCTCTTCGGATTTGTGCCCATTCTGGAAACACTGCTCAAACTGATCCAAAAAAAAGTCGTCTTTTTCCTCCAAGGTGATACTCTGGATGGTGATTTCTTACATGGCAGGGACATCTGCTGGCGCTGAAGTAATCCTGCAGAGCACCCAGCATATCCCAGTGCCATCCTGGGGTGCAGGCGCAGGGGTTGAGGGAGCCCATGAGGCAGTGCTGGAGGGAAGGGACCCAGAGGACAGGGGGCACAGGTCCAGCTTCGCAGCCACCCTCTCTTTGTCTGCAGGGAGGCATGATACTACTACTTTGGAGTACAGTTTGTTAGGAAGATGAACTTAAAATTCTAATCATGAAGAAAACTCGCTATAAGCTGATGATCGTACTTGTTTCCAGGCATCACCAAAATACAAATCATACACTTACCCAGCTGCAGTGAATTATGCCATATGAATCATACAATTAGTACACAATTCATGTATGGACAGACAGGATAATAATGCTGCTATTTCAGTCTCAAAGCAAAATATTTTGCATTAGTGTCTGTAATAACTTATCACAGCAGGAGAAAACATGGAGCAAGGTTAGTGTTCACGTACCTGCAGAAGTCCCAAAAGTATGGCCGTTTGCCACATGCGATGAGCATATCTAATGCACATCACAGTATCTGTTCTTGCCAAACACAACTACTTTAATAGTCCCTGTGAATGATTTACATGCTTCTGGTTATGGTGCTGGGGTGGCTGAGCTTTTCCCTTCCCTATCTTCATCCTCATTCTCCATAGTTTTATCATGCAGAAGGGCTTTGATTCAATAAATAGTTCCTAGTTTATGGTGGCTCTGGAGAAGGTGATATGATAATAAAACAATTATTGAGCAATATCATCATTACTGAGTTTTGGGTCATGCATTTAAAATTTGCAAGGGGGCTGGGAGCAGAGAAGCTTACCTAAGGACCCTGGGGCTACTAACTTTCAATTTAAAAATCCTGTCTTGCTTTTGAAAAACCTGTCATCATAAATTAGAGCAAGAGAAATCATAGTTGTCTCCACTAGTAATCAAGTAAAAATAATGAAATTGCACCTAAGAAAAAATGTCCATTTTTTACTTTTCCACTTTGTGTAGATCATCAATATTTTTTAAATAGTCCGAGTTTTGATGTATCTGTATTTATATATGTGAAAGCAGCTGTATAAGGGAGGAAAACAGAAGTGTTTGTATACACAAATATACGTGTGTGTGTGTGATGTTCTGAGGCTGTTACGGCATAGCCCTGCAGACTGGCTCCTTCAGCACCTCCATACAGAGCCTGAGGGCTTTGGCCAGGAGCCCACGGAGGAGCACAGACTTTCCCTAGAAATCCTGGGGAGAAAGATGGTGTACCCAGGAGCTTCTTGATGTTTGTTGAGCAGACACATACTCAAAAATGGTAATGGAAGATCATTGGAATGAATCACAACGGAGTGGATTAGTTGGGCTCCGTTTTTATGAGACCTTT
Organism: Arenaria interpres; assembly: GCA_013399435.1. Classification (NCBI taxonomy): domain Eukaryota; kingdom Metazoa; phylum Chordata; class Aves; order Charadriiformes; family Scolopacidae; genus Arenaria; species Arenaria interpres. The sequence continues at coordinate 180,264 of VXAK01003938.1, read as the reverse complement.
GTGCTATTTTGGGACATGTCTGTTGAACCTCACTGTGTTTGAAAGTTGCTATAAGCATAAGCAACATTAGTAAGGAGTCTTGCACAGCACCGTGTTCCCAGGGTTTCTGTGGAGAGAGATAATATATTATGTGCATTATTATATTATACCACAAAAACTCCATTTTGCAGATGGAGAAAAACAAAATTTTCAGGTTAAACTAGAAACCTGCTTTATGTGGCAGTTTAAGATTTTTTTGCTCTGGTTTGGGGATTTTTTTCCTCTCTTCTTCCTCTGTAAGTAAAACTACAGGGCCAAAGTGTTCTGCTTTCCTCTGGGCAGAGAGCCCAGGCATGGGGGTCTCAGCCTGTGTAGCCACAGTCGCCTCCTGGCACATTGGGAGCCTGTTTTGGGAAGAGTTGAGAATGTGAACAGGAATAAATTTGATATATTTACACAGAAAAGAGCTGCAGAAAGTTTGTCACAGTGGTCGCAAGGGGGCAGACACAGCCCAAGATTAGGTCTGCTGCTCAGAGGTGGCTCTCCCTACCCGGGATTGCTTCTGCGTTCAAACTCATGAAATCTTCTTTGAACAAAAATGTTAAGCACACGACTTACTATAGTTATGCCCAGAGTATTATTAGCAAAGTCCTGGGAAAAAAAAAAAGTCTGAAACAATTTTTGTTTGTAGTCTGATAAAGCTTTCTTGGGAACTGAATCTTCTGAACAAGGGGCTTCAGGGAAGCCAGGGTTTTATTAGCATCATTACTGGCTCTCTCACTGGTCTCTTAAAATCCAGTTGCAATACAAGTTCTGTTACTGGGGAAAAGAGAAAATGCAGAAAATATACAAACTTTTTCAGGTGCAATACACTTAGAACACGATTATCTCCCCTTGCACTTTGTATGTTCATCTTTTTGTTCTGATACCAAGAGGTTGTTTGTATACATTCGGCTTCAACTATATCCTTATTAATTCCAGCAAGGCCATAAGAGTAGAGCAGAGATAGAAGGCTTTTCAGGATCATGGCCCTATGGTGTAATCTTTTAATGCACAGATAACACCTGACCTTAAATAGCTGGAAGTCCTGGAAATCTCTCTATGCACAGACATTAGCTCCAAAATTATGTCAAATTAATTAAAAGAAGCATCATGACATTGGGCTTTTTGCATCAAATTATATAAATTTGTGGGTTTTAAGCTGAAATTAAATCAGAGCCTGCTCCTCCCTGCCAACAGCTCTGGATCTGATACATGTGCAGCATCTCCCTGCTGCTGTGTAGAGACCTCCTGAGCTCCTGCTCTGCTGGCTGATGGCTTCTAGCAGCGTGGAGGAGACAAAATGGGCAAGCACAGGCACTGTTGAGCTGGGTACAGCCATTCCAAACTGATCCAGAAGTTCTGTATTAGACAATAACCCCTCAGTTTAGAGCTCTGAGCAATGACTCATTTTTTCCGTATTGCTGAGTAACTTGGCTACTGAAATAGGCATTATGGACAAAACTTGTAACCATCATTTTTAGAAATAACTCCATTTATCACTTAATGAAAGGGACAGACAGAACATCTAGAGAACATAGCTGAATCCCCTGCTTAATGTAATACATATCTACTGAATCAAATCCATTTATTGGGGGAACTTAATTTACTGGGAAATAGAATAATAAAAATACTAATATGATAATACAATAATATAAAATATGGTACTGTCTGTGTTTCATGTGAGTGGTGAACAGACTCAAGAATCAAACCCTCTTGTTTGATGTCATTTGCCTGTTACATTGAGTAAAGAGATAGACCTTTGCAAGTGCTAGACCCTTGGGTAGTGTGACTCACAGAAGAATTTGGAGATAAATAAACAGCTTTCCATTGCACCAGTCCAGAGAGACTCTGAATTCTAGCCTGTGTGACCTTCATTACAATTTAGAGGTAGCATGAAATGAAATCTTGATTCTTTTCGGGGATTTCAAACTGTGATTCATCTTGCAATGTACTAATGATGATGGTTTCTAGTTTCTACTAATTAATTCCTAAATTAAAATTGCAGGTGTCACTAAACCAAGAAGGGCAGCAAATTCTTCTGATGACAAGAATAGCTTTCAAAATGCCCCTGACAAATTGGAAAATGGACTTAAAATAAGATGAAATTAAAAAGAAGCCAGATTTAAAATAAGACAAAGGCATGATATATAAGTGAAATTAATCATCCCCATTGATACAGGATGGGGAGAAACTTTCTTCAACAATTTGGAAGAAAAAAAATCTGTGCTAGTGTGGTTATAAACTGGCCTCTGGTCAACCATATCATATCATTAGAAAAATGGAAAATGTCATCCTAGGATGGATAGACAAGAGTAAAACTTGCAAGATATGTGAAATAATTCCTTCCAGTATACCCTTCATTGGTAAAGCTTCAGCTCAGACACACAAATTCACTTTTGCGTGCTGCCATCTGAGGAGTAGAACAACGGGATCTGCTTAGTTTAAAGAAGTGGGGATGAAAGAGTATTGACTCCTTGCTATAAGGTGGGAAGTGAGATAATTGAAGGGATTCAACCTCCAAAACTGGGCTTTTACACTTGTGAATAGTGAAAAAACCTCCTCTTAAAATCCTGATCAGAAACTCCAATAAGAAAAAGAGAAAAATAATATGATATGATAAATTAATAAATGAATGTGGTCACATTATAATGATAGAAAGGAATTCAAAGTAAGAAATTTAGGAAGTTTAAATCTCTGTTTTAGAAATCACGAAATGATGGCCAGTACATTAGAGACAGAAACTTTGCTAACTTCCCTGACGTTCAAAAATTAAAGCTTTTGGGAAGACGTAATAATTTCTGTGACTGGTCTCTGTATAAGTATGAACTCAGCCCCCCCCGGAATGCTGTTTCAGAGGGAAGCTCTTCCTGCTTACCATACCACTAAAATAAAGCTCTTCTAGTTTATGTATGATAAGTGGGTATAATTATGTTGTTGTTCGCAATTAAGCTCATTTTACAAACTGCGTTTCTGGAAAGTTTCAGCTCATCTCTTCCTTTTGAGGTTTTTCTTTTTTTTTTCCCTGCCTTTCTCTTTCTGATAAGTTTACTTATGCAAAATAATGCTAAGGAGAGGCTTAGGTGATCTATAACTCTTACTGCTTGTGGTTTTCTAAGTAATTATATGTATTTCTAAAGCTACCTTCGGTTTAAATTCACTTCATTTAAGACCTAAGACACAAGGGTTATTGGTGTGTTAGAAACCAGGGAAGCACCTATGAATGGTCACATAGGAATTGGGACTTCTCTCCCCAGAAAGGTGGCCCACCTGAAGTGCATCTACACTAGCGCACACAGTGTGGGCAACGAACAGGAGAAGCTGGAAGCCATTGTGCAGCAGGAAAACTATGATATATTTGCCATCAAGAAAGCATGGTGGGATGACTTGCACAACTGGAGTGCTGCAATGGGTAGCTATAAACTCTTCAGAAGGGAAGGAAGGAGAGGTGGTGGGATTGCCCTCTATGTCAGGGAGTGTTTTGATTGTCTAGCGTTTACTGATGGTGATGACTGGGTTGAGTGTTTATGGGTAAGAATGAGGAGGAAAGCCAACAAGGCAGATATAGTGGTGGGAGTCTGTTATGAACTGCCCAACCTGGATGAAGAAGAAGATGAAATATTCTATAAGCAACTGGGAGAAATCTCACAATTGCTAGCCCTTGTTCTTATGAGAAACTTCAACTTACCAGATGTCTGCTGGAAATAAATACGGTGAAGAGGAAATAGTCTAGGACGTTACTGGAGTGTGTAAAAGATAACTTCCTAACGCAGCTGGTGAGTGAGCCAACTAGGGAAGGTGCCCCACTGGACCTGTTTTTTGTGAACAAAGAAGGACTTGTGATGTGACGGCTGCAGACTGTCTTGGGCATAGCAATCACAAAATGATAGAGTTTTCGATTCTTGGAGAAGTAAGGAGGGGGGTCAGCAGAACTTCTACTTTGGACTTCCAGAGGGCAGACTTTGGCCTATTTAGAGCCTAGTTGACAGAGTCCCTTGGGAGGGCAAAGCAGTCCAGGAAGGCTGGACATTCTTCAAGAAGGAAATATTAAAGATACATGTCCCCATGTGCCAAAAGATGACACAGCTGCTCCTTTCTCCTCACACTGTTCCCTTGCTCCAGCATGGCATCTCTCCTAGGGCTACATTCCTTTAAGAACTGCTCCAGTGTGGGTCCTTCCCACAGGGTACAGTCCATCAAGAACAGACTGCTCCATCGTGGGTCCCTCATGGGCTACAGGTCCTGCCAAAAAACCCACTCCTGCATTGGCTCCTTTCCACGTGCTGCAGCTCCTGCCAGGAGCCTGCTCCTGTGTGGGGTCTCCATGGGCCACAGCTTGTGTATCTGCTCCGCCGTGGTCCTGCATGGGCTGCAGGGAGACAACCTGGGTCGCTATGGTGTTTTCCATGGGCTCCAGGAGAATCTCTTCTCCAGTGTCTAGAGCACCTCCTCCCACTCCTCCTTCACTCACCTGTGTGTCAGTGGGGCTGCTTCTCTCACATTTTCTCATTCCTCCCTCTCGCAGTTTCTGTGTGGCATTTTTCACACATCCCAGAGTCATCACCGGCATTGCTGATGGGCTCAGCTTTGCTCAGCAGCAGGTCCATTGGAGCCAGCTGGAACTGGCTGTGTCCCATGTGGGGGCAGCTCCTGGTGTCCTCTCACAGAGGCCAGCCCCCCTGCTACCAAAATCTTGTCACGTAAACCCAGTTCAGGAGGATTGTCTAGTCTTCATGATAGTGTTGGACGGGATGAAGAATATGTGCTTAAATTGCAGGAAAGGAGATGAACCTTAGCCATTCTTGCAGTGGGGCTAGTGAAGCAGTAGGATTTCAATGGGAAGGGTATGAAATTTTGGTTACAGGATGTGTTTAAAAACAGACTGAAAAACCTTTGATCAAAAGCAATCATATGGCAGAGTAGGGGTGGAGGAGAGGTCCTCTTGAGACCCCTTCCAATTCTGTGATCTTGTCAGATTGAAAGAATTAGTTAATTGGCGTCATATAAGGTAACTTTGCTCTGGGGGAAAAGCCATGATCTGGGACTTTAGTTGAATGATTTATCACATTTTCTTATTTTGTGATGATGTCTTAATTTTTTTGGCCTCTTCTTTCTCAGCTTAAATTAAGCTTTTGCGGTTGTGTAGTCTCTTACCCGTAAGCTGTTATCTGTTTGTCTCTCTGGAAGTTTTATAGTGCTGTCCCATGTCCATTTCCATTCCAAATCAGTATTTACTGCATGTAATCAACAGTAATAGTAGTCCCTAGCAGACTTCGTAAAGTGTTTGGTGTTCTTTTGTTTTCTGGCTAAAAAATTCTGCTTTGGGGATTTGCCCTTTAAAATATAGAATTCATTTATGTTTTGTTTGTGCCATCAGCATGGCTCTTGTTAACAAACAGACTGTTTCTGAGAGTGGATATTTTCTGGTTATTGCATTTTTCCTCAGGTGCAGACATCATACATACACATATTCAGTGCTGACCTCTTTCTTTTGGCTGTCTACACAGGCTGTTAATGAGCTTGAATATTACATTAAAGGCTTGTTGATGGCTCCCCAGAGAAGACTAGTCTTCTATGGATGGAGTAATAGCAAGTAAATATTAAAGTCTGTTCCCAAGATACTCAGCCTGTGAGCTTTGCAAAGAGAGGAAAGCATTTTGCTCTTCAGGACGTGCTGCAATGGTAGAGGGAGCATGCTGCTGCTGCCCACATCCTGGTGAGCCTCTGCGGGGTCCCACCTCCAAGATGGGACAAACCAGATACCACCAGACACTACCTCTTTCCTTGCCCTTTCCTCTCTTGCTCCACAGGAAAAAAACTGGGAGGGTTCCCAACCTGCACAAGCAGAGAACCAGGAGCTCTGAACACGATGAGGGAAACACTGACCTGGCAGCCCACACGCAGCCTGCATGGACTGTGGTCAGTGTGATGCAGTCCTGGCCCATGCCTAGGGCTCACAGGCACTGAACTCAGTAATACAAGGTCCCTTAATATCTATATTTATCTGAGCATTACATTCACATTAAAAAGAATATCCAAGGCAATTAACTTTATTGTAGCTCTCAATTAGCGACACTAAACTCCTCAAGGCCAGGAAATTTAGACAAACTATAAACTTTTCTGAAACACATTTGATTTTACCTCTCATTTCCTGCCGTTTCCATAAACACTCATAAAGGTTTCCCAATATGCTATCATGCAAGATCACGATTTACTTTAGAAAACACCCTGCATTTTAGAAAGCAATTACTACCATGCTGAAGCTGTGGTGTGAAACCACAGCTGGCCTTATCAGGGTAGAAGGTTAATTTGGAACACCTGTAATAAACTAATGACCCCACCCCCCTTCACCATTAAAGACAAAGTAGTGCACTGTGTATCTGTGTTTGTGTTAATATTAGGGAATGAGACCATGTCACCGGGATAAGAAGGGAGGAATGAAGGAAGAAGTTGCTCTGCGAAGACTCTCATGGCTCTCTGGTTTTAGGCAGATGGTTGAGAAAAATCTTTGACTTTTCAATTTTAATACTGATTTGCAGACTTCTGGTGTTTGAAAAGCTAAAGGCATGTGTCGCTTGCTTTTTCTTTTAGAAGAAGCAGAATGTGACAGAATTTGGTCGCTAAAGAATGAGGTACTCCTACTCATTAGGCACTCCTGCTATTCTCAGTCTCAAGTACAGCTTGCTAAGCTCAGTGCATGCAGAAATACAAGAAAATCAGCATCAAAACCATAGAAGTACCTTCAGCATATTAGCAGTATCCAGCATCGCTTTTTAGAAATGGTACCTGAAGAGGCTGCCTGATAAAGATGTGAGTGTTTGCAGCCATCTGAGAAAGTGAGGTGGAGACGTCTGCCTTAAATCCTGTTAGTAACATCCTGCTACAGTATGCTGAGCAGCCTCTCCAACTGAATTAAAACCACTGGAGGGAGTAGAACAGTTCAGTTTAGGTGTTGCCAGGCTGTTACTCAAACCCTTCATTGGAAACACCCAGAGCAAACACTCGCAACAACGAGGGCGAGAATGGTGCACAGTGTAGTGAGACCAAGCTTTTGACAGTGCAGAAAACAACAGTTTCTCTGCAAGTCTCACGGAAAAATAAGAAAAGTAATGGGAATCACATATTGAGTCCACAATGATTATTTAGACATGCCAGGTCTAACAAAAATATACACTTATGGTACTTTTTCTTAGGTCCACTCTTTTTTCAAGGTGTAGTAATTCCACTTAGGATTCAGTAATGAAGTTACAGTAAACACTATTTTAAATTGTAAAGTGCCCAAGATCTATTGTCATCTGACATGACATAAAAACATCAAATGTGGATGCATAAATGCCTTTTAATACCTATACTTACAATATTAGAAGATTGTGACTGTAGTCACTTAATGAGCACTTGAGGAAGGACAGCAAGTGAAACAGGTTCTGACATCCAGGGTGCACCTACACAGCTGCTCTACCACATGACATTTCTAAACAGGCTTCCCTACAACAGTATTTGACAAGTGATGAAAGTTGGGTTGCTAAATTTGACAGTGACTCAAGTGTGTATCTCCAGGATACTTTTTTGTTAAAAGGCGCTCAGCTTTGGGTCTTGCTGAACACAACTCCTACTTTAATAATTATACCAGTGTATTAAGCAAGACCACTTGTTTATCATGCCCTATTTTCTAGAATGAATCAAGGATTTGAAGATGTCTGTCTGATGCACCCAAAATGGACCTGAATTCTTGGAAGGTGGATGCGCAGGATCATTTATCACCTTCCCAAGAAGCACACAAAGTGAGTAATATGAAATATAAACGTGTGGCATATCATAGTAATGTTATATTCCATATAGTGTACAATATATATTATATACATAATTATAGCAATTACATTAATCCATATAGTAAATTATAATCAATTATGTACTGATATTTACATAAGACAATTATATTCTCATATTTACTTTAAAATAGAAAATCTTTTATTAGCCTTAGCCTTTTATTCCAAAATGTGACCAGTTCTTATATTTTTAAATCTGTGAATTTTATTGTAATTTGCATTTTCCACTACAGGCAATTTTGAATATATGTTTCAAAATTGTTATTAAGTGCGTGAGAACATGACATGTATATAATATCCATTGAATGAATGACTGCGCCTTTCCAAATTCCTTTACCCTTTCTAAATTACTAAATCCTTTCTAAATTCCAATATCCCAGTCGCTTTCAAAAAGAAAGAATTTATGCTAAAGTGCTCTAAAATGCTCCTTCAATATGCTCTAAGAGCAATAATATTCCAATGTCCCCTTAAAATAGGCGTGTATGTTCATCTTCAGCAGTAGTTGGTCCAGCCATTTCAGCAAAGCCTGAACTCCCCTGCCCTGAGGCACTGATGTCTTGCTCTGAGGACTTCAGGTCTGACCAGCTCAGCAGAGCTGAGGGGCTGTACCATAAAACATAGCAGCAGGCTTTAGAATGATGACAGAAATCATGGCCTGCAAGGCCATGTTCCCACTACCTGACCATGGCCAGGCACTCTCGTGTGCTCTCTCCATTTCTCTGCACTGAGTTCTTTTTACATAGTGCATTTTCAGGAGGAGGAGTGGAGAATAACTAACCAGAATAACCTAGTTGAATATTTAGGAAACTCTAATGAAGATGGGAGATACAGGCTTGGATAGAGCACTATCTGATATTATCTTATGTCCAAAATTTAGCCCCTTAAAATCCTGCTCAGTTTCTACATAATACTTCAAAGTGTGATTTTGTTGTAGGTAAATTCCCTAAATATCTCATTCTGGACAGGTGAAGGGACACTTTAATTTTGACAGACTCTTCCTGTCCATCCAGTTGCTGTGCAGACTCATAAGCTAGACATTTCTGTAGCTGTCTACCTCAGGGCTCAATCCCTTAATTGTTTCAGCCCATGCCAACCAGAAAAAATACTATATAAAAAAGTAGTAATGCCTCCTTCTTCCTAAAAGCCACCTAAAGTACTCATCTTTCCTCTGCTGCCGGAATAAACACATATTATGCATCTCCTTGGAGAGATTCCTGTTCATCGCGAATGGTTTATTTGTGGACTGGACTGCTCCTTCTGCTTCTTGGGGAGTCCCTGCATATATTCACTGCCCTTGAGAGACCAAGTGAAGAAGAGTAAACTCAGTGTTCAGTAGCCATAGCACCAACGAGGAGGGAAGAGATCTAGTTTCTAGTTTCTACATCAGTAAACAGTTAAAATAAAGTATTTGGCCATTCAGCATCGTCTCACAATAAATATCTGCCTGACTGTGGGAGAGGTGTGAAAATGTTGCAGCAAATAGTAGAGTTGATCTATACCTTTTCTTTTTCAGAAATGACCTGCAAACACACTTTGATCTCTGCAGAAATGTTTCTCATGTTCAGAGTAAATTACACGGGCAGTGTGAATGAACAGGCTCTGAGAGTCAAAGTCTCGGATATAAATAAACATATCTAAATATCGGAGATATACACAAATGCATTGCAAAATGGTTTGTAATGATAAGACAGGCTCACCTGTAATTTCTAGTCCCTGCAGGCTTGGAGAAGAGTGGCTGGAAAGCTGACCAGTGGAAAAGGACCTGGGGGTGTTGGTCTACAGCCAGCTGAACACGAGCCAGCAGCGTGCCCAGGTGGCCAAGAAGCCAGCAGTGTCCTGTCTAGTATCAGAAAGAGTGTGGCCAGCAGGACTAGGGAAGCGATTGTCCCCCTGTTCTCGGCACTGGTGAGGCCCCACCTCGAGCACTGTGTTCAGTTTTGTGCCCCTTGCTACAAGAAAGACATTGAGGTGCTGGAGTGTGTCCAGAAAAGGGCAACGGAGATGGTGAAGGGTCTAGAGCACATATGAGGAGTGGCTGAGGGAACTGGGGTTGCTTACTCTGGAGAAAAGAGGCTGAGGGGAGACTTTATTGCCCTCTACAACTACCTGAAAGGAGGTTGTAGGGAGGTGGGGATCGGTCTCGTCTCCCAAGTAACAAGTGATAGGACAAGACGAAACAGCTTCAAGTTGTGCCAGAAGAGGTTTAGATTGGACATTAGGAAAAAATTCTTCACCGAATGGGTTATCAAGCATTGGAACAGGCTTCTCAGGGAAGTGATGGAATCACCACCCCTGGCAGTATTTAAAAGATGTGTAGATGTGGTGCTTAGGGACATGGTTTAATGGTAACTTGGCAGTGTGAGGTTAACGGTTGGACTTGATGATCTTAAAGTTCTTTTCCAACCTGAATGATTCTATGATTCTAAAGTACCTTGAAACTTCAAGGTGGATAAAATCTGGGTCTGAAAGTATCTCCTATCCTAGTCCACCTCTGCCTGAAAGGGAAATGTGAAATGCTTTGTCCTTACCTTTATCTATGTGCTTATAGCAGTGCTAGCACAAAGCTGTGCCCTTAACTATTGCTTAGTGCCCTGTTCATGTCTGTGCAGCTGAGACCCAAGAAAGTGGGAGTTATGGTGTCTTTTTGAAATCAGTTTTTAGATGGTAGTAGATGTTTCCTGTGAATGGGTTATTTGAAAATATTTTTATTTTTAAATAATGCTACATATATATCCTCATGCTCTTGAATAAATTATTTATGTTTGAAATGACACAAAACCTTTCTGCTGCTGTTCCTGAGATGAGAAGCAGAACTAGACCTGATTTACTGGAAAGCAAGACAGAGTTTTTGTGGTTCATAAATTAGTATCACCAAACAAGCATAAAGCATCAAAAGCACTCAGAGTGGAGAAATTTACTGTAGCTCCACTGTGGTTTATGAGGGAAGACTGTTGCAACTGCTTCCCCTCTGTCTCAGCTCTTCCTGAGAACAGATTTGTGGCCTGCTGTTCTCTTTATGGAAACTGTGAATTTGTTAACAGTTTCTATTAAAGTCAGTAAAAGAAATTTCCCAAAACTGAAATCAACACATGCTAATCAAACTGGCTTTTCAGTGATGGGATCTTATTCCTTAAATCTTCAAGGGGAAACAGTGTGTAAGTAAAGAGTGGTAAAGAAAACTGTGACCACCTTTGGGATGCAAACCTAAAAGGAGCCCTCTGTGCGCAGGAGACCTAGTGCTCTGGCAAACCATATCCTGCACTGTATTTGAAGAGCATACCAGCAGGTTGGAGAAAATGGCCCATCCCCTCTACTCTGTGCTTGTGAGACTACCTCTAGGGTACTGCATCCAGTTTGGGGCTCCTCAGTGCAAGAGTGACTCGGACATACTGAAGCAGAGCAAGATCAGCAGAGGTTTTGCAGGACGGTTGGAGGGATGGAGCATGGGGTATATGAGAACAGGCTGAGACACCCGGGGCTGCTCAGTCTGGAGAACAGAAGGAGAAGGCATCTTACTGCTGTCTACAACTACTCATGAAAAAACAATGTCTTTCTATTATAAAGCTCAACATCTTGCTTTACGGAAGACTTCCTCAAATGGAGTGAAAAGCATCTGTCACTGCATGAGAGATTACAGAAAGGATTTTTTTTTTACCAACTCAACCCTAACCTTGAGAATTTTTCGCTAATGCAGGTAAGGCTTTCCTTCAGATTAGAAGAAAATACTAAACATTGGAGTAGGACGTCTGCCACAGGAAAACAATTCTGTCCCTCTTGGAGGTAGCTTTAAACTCATTCAGTGTCTGGTTTGATAGGTGATTTATTTCATTACACAGTCAATGTATCTGGTTTGACTAGATCATGGATTATTTGACTTGATAGGTGGTATGTATTGGTCCATAAAAATGGATCAGCTTTGACAGGTGACATGGCTTGTAGCTCAGTCAATAACATTGATACTTCCGTGAGATGTTCACTTTGGACAGTGATGTACCATTCAGGGCAGCCTACCAAGTCGCCGTATGCTTTAATCAATATAGGGTGTATTTACGGCATGTAAGCAAACATAATTTTTCTCAAATACTGAATTATGAAGCCTCAAAGTGTCTTCCTCATTACCTTTGTTTCAGGTTTGTTGTCAGGAGTATGTAGCATCTATTAAGAATGAATGCACTGTGTTGTTATTTTTGGTTATTACAAATTTTCTTAATGGTGTTTGTTGCCCATGTCACTGTGCCATGTTTGTTACATGTAAGGCCTTTAGGAGAAACTTTCACTTACTTGGTGCTGTGTTAGGCTCAGGTGATCTATTCTTTTTTTTTGATACAATTTTTTTTTTCATTATTTATAGAGCTAAAGAAAAACAGTTTCAGGTTAGCACTTTTAAGGCTGTACTTCATGTATAATATCACCTTCTAGGCCTTGTTTTCAAAAGTGATAAAGATTAATTGGGGGAAGTACAGAGGAAAATGAAAAGAGGTCAAGAAAAGCTCATGAGGTCTAGAGATTGTGAGCTGTGTAGAAAGGCCAAAACATTTGGAATTGGTTAGCTACGGGAAAGAGGAGCAATGAAGGAGAAATGATAGCAGTCTACATATCTGAATGTTTGCTATGAAAAAGAAGGTAATAAAATGTTCTTATCAACTGAGGGTGAGAAGAAAGTAATCAATTTAAACAACAAAAAGGATAACTTAAGTTAGATATTAAGAAAGGCTTTCTAACAATTGAAATAGTTAATATTGAAATAGGTTGCCTAGGGAGTTCGCAAATCTCCTCCACACGACCTCATCATTGGATGCTTTTAAGAACCCTCTCAGGAAAAGCCTAAATACTGCTCTGATGTGGGAAAATTGATTGGATGGTCTCTTCAGGCTGTATTTAGTGTTATTTTCTGTGTCTCTGTATTAACTCCATATACATACAGCCACAGGTACAGCTTTAGTTCTCCACAAAATATTTTTATGTGACTCTCGGTGTATTGCAGCTTTTTGCTGTCACAGCAGACAAGGCTGGCACAAATGCCAGCCAGAAGCTATTGCTTGTTCCTTTGTGAAGGGTGAAAAACTAACCAGTGATATTTGTGAATGTTTTGCATCTCAAACAACGGAATGATCTTAAGGACACTATTTTCAAGTATTCTGTTTAAATTATATAACTAATAGACAAAGAGACAGACTAAGTTGACCACAAATTTTCAAAAGTTCGATGGGAAATCAGACAAAAGCTTGGGGGAGGAATACATCCCACAGGCCAGAACTCTATCTATTAGGTCTGTTAGCTATTGTTTTTTCTTTTCTCCACTATAAGCTTCAGTTTGGGTCCAAGCCGTGTAATTCTAAGATAGAGCCTTTCCTTCCCCCAGAAAACAGAATCTGAGACATTCTTGGGATAATCAAAGAGGAGCTCCCTTTGAATACAGGAGCTCTGATGCATGAATATGGTGAGATGACGTTGGATCCTGTTCTCTGGTGTTGACTTCTTGCTTAGTAAAGGCACTTCCTCTGTATACCTCAAAATACGTTGTTTTAACAATGAGTAACATTAACAGTGATGACAGTTCTGTGTTATTCCTGTTGCAAATAGACAGACAGCCTTATTTGTGGATATTTATCTAGACTGGGTTTATCACTGGATTTCTTAACTATTGGTGGATATGTACTCTTGACAGGAGCACGTGGAAGAGTTTCACTTGACTCCTGACCTATGTGGGCTCATGTTTGCTAGCAGCAAAATTGTACATAGAATTTACTGAGATACAGAAAATTTAGAAACACATTATCTTCACTTTCAGGGTATAGCTATACAAGAAGCTTTTCATATATTTGAAATCATAGTGTTGTCATTTTTTTTGCTCTGGACAGATAAGTTTCCTGCATGACGAGAGCTCACTTAGCATGTAGCCTGGAGCCAACTCAGGCTCAGGCCAGGCAGGCATTTATGTGCATATGCACCTGCTAATGTGTTGTGATGTAATTGTAATTCCATATCTTTTTAAGGGTTCTGAGAAGATGGCCACAGCACCTTCCTGCAAAAACACCGCGCTAAGAAGAGCCCAGCTTCTGTGTTGTATGATGCAAATGGTAAGAGATAATATCATTATGAGCTCTGGGGAGAAGCAGACATCCCTAGGTGCCTACCATGAAGAGGCCTTGAGAAAACATAATTTCTCCCATGAGCTCTGTAAGTGAAAAACCAATAGTGGAGTGGGTGGAGTAGCAAAGTATATTTTAAGATATTAAACAGTAAGTAAAATTATTGCTGTAATAATACTAAGATAGGCATAGACTACAAAACTAAAGAATTATAGCCTAAACCATAATTATGCCTCTGAATGACAATTCTAGTATGTGACACCCTTGTGTAATATTTTTGAGGCACAAAATATTTGCAACGAGTCATTTGGGACACTTCTGCCAAAACCAGTCAAAGTCTAATTACTCATGGCAAATCCAGTACATTATTAAAGAAAAACACAACAACAAAGAGAATAATATCTGTTATAAAGCAGAAATCTCTGACATGTGCCACTGGGGAGGGGTTTGCATCTCTCAGCGATGTTGCCCTCCGTCTAATAATGCCCGATGCTGTATGTCACAGGGGCTTCAAAGGTGCATGAATGGCATAGATCCGGCAAGTGGAAGAAGGAAAAGGGAACAATTTTGCTATTCCAGAATATTTGCTGTTGTTTACTGTTCCCAAAACTATACGTCACTATATAACCTCAGTATCTATGTTTCTCTTGACATCCTTTTTCTCCCTCTTCAAATGGCATTAACATAGTAGCAATGAATTTGTATTACAAGGTTTCCTGGGAAGACAAAAACATTACCTCACAAGCTATCTGAAATCAGACAGACCCTTTTCTGCCAATCTTGCAAAGTCAGCTTATGAGGAAGGTACAGAACAGGAAAAAATGAACAGTGGCATCTCTTTGTACTGACCAGATGGAGAGAGAAGTGACATGGGAGCAGACATTGCCTTCACTTGGATTCTGCAGCTGGCAGCAACCAGAAAGGTACAACTTTGGTCAGTGCTCTTTGTTCAGTGCCTTTAAAATCATAGAATCATAGCATAGTTTGGGTTGGAAGGGATCTTTAAAGGCCATCTAGTCTAATTCCCCTGCAATGAGCAGAGATATCTTCAACTAGGTCAGGTTGCTCAGAGCCCCGTCCAACTTGGCCTTGAATGTTTCCAGGGATGGGGCATCTACCACCTCTCTGGGTAACCCAGGCCAGTGTTTCACCACCCTCAGTGCAAAAAATTTCTTCCTTATATCTAGCCTACATCTACCCTCTTTTAGTTAAAAACTATTTATTACCCTTTGTCCTATCGCAACAGACCCTGCCAAAAAGTTTGTTCCCATCTTTCTTATAAGCTGCCTTTAAGTACTGGAAGGCTGCAATAAGGTGTCCCCGGAGCCTTCTCTTCTCCAGGCCAAACAACCCTAAATCTCTCAGCCTGTCCTCAAACGAGAGGTGCTCCAACCCTCTGATCATTTTCATGACCCTCCTCTGGACCTGTTCCAACAAGTCTGTGTCCTTCTTATGTTGGGGCCCCCAGAGCTGGATGCAGTACTGCAGGTGGGCTCTCATCACGGCGAGTAGAAGGGCAGAATCACCTCCCTTGACCTGCTGGCCATGCTGCTTGTGTGAAGCCCAGGATGTGATTGGCTTTCTGGGCTGCAAGCACACATTGCTGGTTCATGTCCAGTTTTTCGTCCACCAGTGCCCCCAAGTCCTCCTCAGCAGGGTTGCTCTCAATCCCTTCATCTCTCAGCCTGGATTGATATGGGGAGTTTCCCCAACCCAGATGCAGGACCCTGCACTTGGGCTAAATCTTTCTTTAGAAAGATTTGGCTTTTCCAGATTCACCCCTGTCCGTTCTGTCTCGTCTTGAGGAGAATTGTTGTTGCTACACTCCAGGAATGTATTATTTGTTTTGCTGGCTCTTCAGCATTCATTACTTCACATCCAAGAGAATGGAGGAAAGGGAACCCACAAAACCCCAAATTTCTTCCATTCTTTTTTCACTGTCTTTAGCCCTAGGGTCAGCATTCCATTTGGCAAGCAATATGCTTTGTGATATAAAATACTGGTGGCAGCAAACAAAGGGTAATCCTTGCTGATCATGTTAGTAGGTTTGCTTTTCAACAAGGAAGAGACTGTTTATTTACACCCATTGTGGATTCCATCATGGGATCCTCCACTTCTCTATTATTTCCCTTTAGTGCATTAGTTGTCTTTTAATTACAGTTAATGAAGCTGTGCAGGATAAGCATTGGCAAGTGGGAGGAAGGAAAAAATTGATGTCTGGTTTTGTGAGCGGGTTTTTTTATATTATTTACACATAATATCGCTAAAGTGTCTTGTAAAATGCAGTGGGAGGTATTGATGTGTCAGGAATAGTAATTGGTTCTCCAATAAAACAAACTATTTCTCACAGTTATATGTGCACAAGATAGTCACTTCTCTTTCTTTATTTTCATTTTTAAACAGGAAAAACAGTTACAACCATTTTTGATTGTTTCTAAAATCCTTACAATGCTTAGACCATGACATCCTTTCCACAGACGCAGCACAGCAGAGAACACTCCTCTTCCTGCCTCTCACTGCTGCCAAGCACCTTCAGTCTGGCCCGGGAAGTTTCTGCACCAAGAGACCTGATCGCTGTTTTCCTCTATGTAGGTACCTCTGAGGTAGGGAGGCTGTTCCACACCTTTATCATGACAAGTCAGGAAAGGTGCAGTATCTGAAAAGAGCTGCCAAGCAACCCAGAATAATCACTGCTCCTAAATCCGACAGATTTTGCCTTTGGATGGATTAGTCAGAGTTGGACATTTCTACTTCATTTACCACTCACTGCCAGGTGTACTGGTGTTCTCTGTGATGTGGGAACCTCCCTGGTGAGAACTGGACTGGGGTTCCTAGACTTCTTTCAGACAGCTCCAAAGTTTTGTTTTATCAAAGGCATGAGGGGTTGCCTTACATTTTGGAAGGGTGCAAACTATTAGAAGTTGTGGGAAAAAACAGATAGATAATGTGTAGAAAAAAAATATTTTTTTGTGTACTTTGACAGGTTCAAAGTCAAGAAAAGCTTCTTGGAAACTGTTAGCTTGTGGAATAATCTCTCAAAGGAGTAAATGTGATACACGTAATATGATGCTGGGCATTGCCCTAGAGAGCAGTTAGTGAAATGATCCTGTCTTCTTTAGTCTAAACATAGCAAAAGCAACTGCGTAAGATGCTTCAGTGACAGACCTGTTTCTGGTGTCACTGTCTTTGTGAAATGTTTCAAGATACGTAGAAGAAAAAACCTATGCAGCTGCTGCAGAAGATGCATCACAATATTTAAAACGAAAATGATTTTGAGACAGTTTATGGAAGACATCAGGAAAGAACTTGGCCCCCTAGGTGTCTTCTTCTCTCTGTGTTTTTAATTCTTGTTTGTATTATACTGTCTAAAGATAAAAGAAGCTGAGTCTTTGATGTAGCACTTTTGTCTTTCAGTGTTTGGAGAACTGAAATCTCATTATTTTTCCCAACTGTATTTTCTAATGTGAAAGCCCCAGAACCTCTAAATAATTTACACTCCTTTTGAAGTTTCTTTATCAGCTTCACTTCTGCAGTATTCAAACAGAGATCAGAGGCAAGATGAATCTTCTTGTGATAACCTTTGATTGTAAGGTATGACACCAGACTGTTTGAAATGTGATAGGAACGTTTCAATGGGTCAAAGCGAAGTGTAATATGGTGGTGTCCACATTTCCTTCTTTATGTTACCTCTCTGCATTTAAAAGTTCCCTGCATCTTTTAAAGAGGGAAACTCAATTTCACAAGTGCTGACACATTAAACAGGCACTACATTGCTTGGAAAGATGTCTTCATTAGCTTTGCCTCACTGGTAAGCAAAATTAAATGCCTGATGATGACCCAAATTCAGCTCAGTTCTGAATATCATGGACTAGCTTATACCGCATTAGAAAATTACCAGGTGACAGAAACACTGAAATTCAATTTGAGTATTTCATGAGCTCACTCTTCCCGGGAAAGGGAGACAAAAGGACTGCTCTGTATAATGTGAACAGGGAGCTTTTTCCTATTCCCCTGCCCCAAGCCTTATCGAAACAAACCTGTCAGAAGGCAATCAGCAAGTGTGAAGCTCGGTGCTGTTCACTTTTGAGTCCTGACTCTGTGACAGTCTTTTGCAGCCCTGTCATGAGTGGCTGCAAATCACTGGCTCCAGGATTTCCCCAAGGAAAGGAGGTGGAGACATACTGCCTCAGGTAAAAACAGCAGAAAAAAGCATCAAATTAGGCAGGGCTCGTTGCCAGCTAATATTTCCCCGCACAAAGCCATCAAATTGTTTTTTTCTTACTCCACGGCCAGAGGCTGAATTTCACCCTGCCACAGGAGACGCTGAGGTCTCAACTAACAGGACAACCATGGCTGCAAGGCTACTTAAAGCCTAACCCTTTGAAATGAGGGTGGAATTTACACAGACCACCCCAACAAATGCTTGTCCAACTCACTGACAAAAACCTTGCAAGAAAACAATCCTACATCCTCTTTGGGCATCTTGTCAGTGTTGCCTTTCCTCAGCAGTTAGAAAGATGATCCTAACTGGAATGTCTATTTCTTTGTTTCTAATTACATTGATTGCTTTCTTTAATTTTTTAATATACTCTTTGATTGTTCTCATGTTTTATTTTGGTATTCCCTTTTCTGGACTAAACAGATCCATTCCCTTTAATTTTCCTCAAAGATTTTCATCATTATCAGTCTCCTGTGACCTCCAGAACTGCTACAACCCTTCTGCATTAAGCCTTCTTGCCACCATCCCTATCTCCCCCAGCTCCCCAGTGGCTTCCACACTATCCCTGAATCATCTGCTGTACTTGTGTTGTCCTGTCGTTTAATGTACTTTCGTTATGTATCACATTTTATAATTTATCCTTTCTGATTTTGTTCCTTCTGTACTTTTGTTATACTTCTGTGTTCACACTTAATTTGGTTATTTTTTTAATTTCAGTTCCTGGTGCAATTATAATGACTTTTTACTACAGCTGCTTTCTTTTTTCCTCATTGGGGTGGCTTTTTATTGTGTGTTATTATAGTGAAATTGCACTCCCTTATCCTCCTGATTACCTTTCCTGCAGAGCCCTCTGACAGACCCCAGAATTTAGTGAAATCTGCTTTTCTGATGTTTATGGTCTTCATTCAGCATTTTTACTTTTTCTGTTCCTTCACAGATTGAACACTATCCCTTCAACCCAGCAATAGGGCAGGTCAGTATCTGACAATATGCCCTATTTGCACTCTAAATGTCCTCTTTAGCACTTCAACATTTTAAAGATTACACCCCTTAGAAGATTTGGTTACATATCAGGACATCCCAGTGGTTATGTCACAATCTCTGCAGTTCCATCCAACTGCAGCTTTCACCCAAATTGTATTTAATTCTATCAGTTCTTCCCCACTAGCCAGACCCAAGTCTGAAACAAACGCTCTGAGAAAGACTTCTGAAATGTAAAGTTGTATTTAACATGGTCCATAACTTCCTGCAATGTTTTCCCAATATATATCTAAATAGTGAAAATCCACTGCCTTTTCCCATTACCACTGTTTACTCTCCTATTAATTACTTCTACTGGTTGTTCAAAAATGCTTCAGTTACCACCTCTTTATGTAGCCCATTTGTGGCAGAACCCTATCATGGTCTAGCTCCTGCTTTTTCTTCTTGCAAGCCAGAGCTACCTCAATGTTTTTGCCTCTGTCTATAGGATATTACCATTTGGTGTTTGCCTTTAAATATTTTAGACAAAATTAAATAAATCTATTCCCTATTATTTTGTACAGTAGGGAAGTAATTTGGCCTCAATGCTAAGATAAAAGAACTCCTGAGATCTGGATTCTACTATGAACTTACAATGTGGTCTTTGGCAGTATTTTGGAACAGGTCTGCATCACACACTGCTATGGAGATCTCCACACAGCAAAGGGATGCGCTGCCACAGACCTTCTGCACTGGAGCCTCTGCAGACTTGTTCTTGAGATACTCTTGAGCTGGTGAGCCTTGACCATTGAGAGTTCACCAAGGGATGGCTTATGGGGAATGTCAGAACTTGTGTTGCAGATACACTCACAACTTCTGTGTTCTGGTTTGTTTTTCCCATTGTAGCCTAACAGTATTTGAAAAACATGTTGAAGGAGTGCTCCATTAACATTTGTGCTGTGCTTTTATAAATTGTGCTTATTTTATGAACTCTCTGCCTCAGTTAGATAACTCCCCTACCGTTTCTTCTCTGCCCCTTCTGCCCCATTTAGAGGGTTACCTGATTACATATTTAATCTCTCATTCTCTAATGTGTGAAATACGACGAAGAATGAAACTAGATGAAGAATCCTGGCTCTTTCAAGTGTGTATCAGGAAAATGAGAAGGTAATATGCTCTCCTGCTCTTTGAGAGCTCATGATATGCCCCAGAAGAGTCAGCTCTTCACAGGCAGGACTCATGGGTATTGAGAACTATTAGTAGGACAAGGTATAGATACTATAGGATTTGGAGAAAATATGGCATTAACAGCAGCTGTGGCATTTATGATTGAAATTGCCTGTTGGTGTTTTCCATTTTCCAGAGAAGGTGGCGTACCAGGGGTTTGAGTTGTAGCCCAGCTCTTCTGGCAGGCATGCTTGAAGCTGAAGTCCACTTTAGCAAGGAGAAAGAACGTGTTCACCTGGGCTGGTAAATAACGATTGATCCCCATTCAAGGCAGAGGATGGTAATTTCATCCATCTCTGGTAATTTTTCAAAGACCTGTGCAGTGCTCTCTTCTTCTGGATGTTTGATTATCTTCTAAAATGAGAGTCTATACATGTTTCACAGTGTCATCCCTTTTGCAAACTAATTCCCTTGAGAACTCTGGCTGGGACCATTCAATTCTCCTTCTCAAGGCCATATACCCCCTTCCCAGGACTTTTAATTAGCATCTTGGTAATTAAGTCATGGATTACGGTTCTTAAAAATATGCTGACATTCCAGACTCAGAACTGAATTCACATTGTGATGGCTGATTATATTGTTTCCAAGTGTGTACAGAGTGTGTCAATGTCAAGGAATCAAATGTGCTGTGACAGGAGACACACTGCAGAGCTCACTGCTCACCTCAGACAGTTTGGCTGATCTAAGGACAGGTGAAAAGTCTGTCTAGATGGAGTAAGAAGGTTGTGTTTATTTCCATTAGAAATGTTTTAGACTGTTAGAAGCTTTTTCATAGACATTTAACTCTTGGTGATAGAACTGGAGGAGACAGCTTTTCCTTTAGGGCTAGAGGAGGCTACTGCAGGCAAAGTCCCTTGTGAACTGGGAATTCTAGCCTTAATGGCTGTGATCTTTTACTCATTCCTTTGTATCAGCTAAAGTAAATTTGGGGAGGGAATAAATATTTCCAAAAGCCAAGAAAATTCCCCTCTTGAGTTTTTAATAATGTACAAGTATGCAGCATTTTCTGGTTTTGCCTTCCTCTCAAATTAGTGCCTCTTAAATGAGCGCCAAGTGGCAGATCCATCATGAATCTCTCTGTTCTCTGACATGCAATAAACTGATCTTGAGCCATTACCTGAACAGGCAATCTCCAAGACAAATAGTTCTGTAGCAAAAAAGAACTTAGAGGACTGTATTAAGAAGAGAGGCTCCGTTGTTTATCCCTTATTCTAATCCACCCGTTACAGCAATAAGGGGTCAGGGCCAGGGCTGCAAGAGATGTTTTGATGCCTGTGATATATGTGATATATCTCCACCGAGGGGAGACAAGCCCCTACTGGTTCCTTTCCCACTTCTTCCATCTCGCTGCCGGCTCTTCTCTCCCAGCTTCTTTCTAGGCTGGGAGTCACCGGTGGAGTCCCGCTGCAAACACAGACACCAGCCCCATCCTCCCTATGGGAAGCGTCACTGGTGGGGCTCAGGGGGGCAGTCCAGGCAGATTAAGGTCGTTTGAGGAGCCAGATTTCTCAGTCTGCCTTTGTTGCCATTTCAGTTGCATTTTCAACTCACAAAAATGAGACAAAAAATGTCAATTTCTTTAAGATTTACAGCAAGGAGTTGGCTGGGGCTCCCTGGAGAGTGCTGAGTGCTACAGGGCTCAGCACCCATCCTTCCCTCGGTGGAGACTAGGGGTGAAGTAGAAGGCAATGTTTTTTCTCATCTCTATGTTCAGATCCTTCTGCATTTGTCCCCTGTGTCAAAGTGATTTGGATTGTTTGCTTGTAAAGCTGCAGTGCCAGCAGTACAAGGAGAAGCTTCTTGAACTTCAGAAGCATTCTTCCCCATTAGAATTAAATTCTACATGAAGCTAAAGGCCTCAAACGTTAAGAATTTGAGCATTATTATAGCTCACCTGCGTACTAATGATACTGTTTTCAGGGGAGATTTAAATCTAATACTCTTTTGGGAGGAATATTTTGCCCACAAAATATTCTGAGGGTAACATCTGACTATTATTATTCTTATGGGAGCAACTGTGGGGATTCAGGAATCATATAGAAAGTTACAAACTTAATTTTCCTTTAAATTACTTGGCACAAACTCGTTTTATCATATTATGTATGAGTGAGCCCTTCAGTATGTGACAGCTGCTGATACTGGAAGTTTAGAGGGATACAAAGGGATGGAATCCAAACCAAATTTGTTGGGTAATGTTGCTCCCTGTTGTGATTGCTGGGATACATTGAAAAGTCAGAGGAGATGCTGCAGCCTTGACTTACAAGATGTTTTGTTTGTCAAGCAGTAGAGAGTGGTAGGTGTAGATCTGACCTCCAGGTTTCCATTGCTGATATGGCCAGACACGTTCCACTGTGTAGAAAAAAAATGGAAAAGAAACAAAAAATCAGCCTTATACTGACCAGTTCTGAAGGATGAATATATGTTGACATGGCAGTTTACCATAGAATTATAGAATAGTTTGGCTTGGAAGGGACCTTCAAAGGTCACCTAGCCCAAACCTCTAGTCCAAATGAGCAGGGACATAACTTCAATAGATCAGGTTGCTCAGAGCCCCAGCCAACCTGACCTTGAATGTTTCCAGGGATGGGGCATCTACCACCTCTTTGGGCAACCTAGGCCACTGTTTCACCACTCTCAGCACAAAAAAATTGCTTCCTTATATCTAGGCTAAATTTACCCTCTTTCAGTTTAAAACCATCACCCCTTGTCCTATTGCAACAGGTCCTGCTAAAAAGTTTGTTCCCATCTTTCTTATAAGCACCCTCTAAGTAGTGAAAGGGAACAATAAAGTCTCCCTGGAGCCTTCTCTTCTCCAGGCTGAACAACCCCAACTCTTAGCCTGTCCTCATAGGAGGACATGGAACTCATAGATGCTCCATCCCTCTGACCATCTTCGTGACCTTCCCCGGGACCTGCTCCAACAAGTCTGTGTCCTTGTTATGTTGGGGGCCCCAGAGCTGGACGCAGTACTCCAGGTGGGCTCTCACCAGAGCAGAGCAGAGGGGGAGAATCGCCTCCCTTGACTGTCTGGCCACAAAACTGTCCTCTACTTGCATGAGTCGGTGGCGCCTGCACTCGGTGAGCCAGGGGAAACTCTTCCAGATCTGTGTTCCCAAACATACGAGGGACAAGGATGGATCTGGAGCCAGAGGAGGCATCAGTCTGCCACATGGACTCAAGCACTTGTGCTTTGGCAAGGAGCATTTGTTTTGGCACATATCTGTGCCTATTGTTTATTAATGGCCAGTTTAAACCATCTCCATTCCCAGTTTGACAATTACTCCCTGAGGCGAGCTGGGAAGCAAGTTGGGGTGTTTGGATTCCACTCAGGGAAACCAGCTGCTTGAAATTTAAGGGCTGCACTGCGTTAAGTTGCAGGTGTCAACATTTTTTGTTGAAAGACAAAGTGCAAACAAAATCAATGTTCGGTTCCTGAAAAAACAGAATGAAAGAAAGAAGTCAAATGCTCCTGAATGAATTCCCTTTTGGTAATTCAGTCCAGCCAGGCTTTACCTGAAAAATTCAGCAGCCTTGACCTCCTTTATGATATGTTTAACAGCAGGGGTCTGCCAAAGAAAATGCACTTTGTCTTCAGATAGGATACGACGTGTCACTGTGGCTGATTCTTCATTAAGGGAACTAATCACCCTGTGTGACTACAACCTGCTGCAATGAGGGAACAGTAGGGTAAAACTGGGGTTCCAAGGGAATAGCATTTAAGTATGTTAAAATGCACCAAGAAGCCAACGTCACCATCCTTTGAATAAATGTAAGATTTAAGTGTGGTATCAGGGATGCAAAGCTAAAAAT
This sequence comes from Arenaria interpres, assembly GCA_013399435.1. Classification (NCBI taxonomy): domain Eukaryota; kingdom Metazoa; phylum Chordata; class Aves; order Charadriiformes; family Scolopacidae; genus Arenaria; species Arenaria interpres. The sequence goes on along the minus strand of VXAK01003938.1, from coordinate 156,112 downwards.
TGGTCCTGCATTGCCTAAGGTATCTAAATACAACATATGGTAAATAGGACTGTACAGATACAAGTCCATTTAAAATCCTTTTTGGCAGCAAGATTCAATTGTCATGTTTTGTTAGGTCTGTTTGGTGAAGCAAAGGCAGAGCTTATGCACACATGCAGTGCAACAAAGGATTTCCTACTATGCCCCAGGAAAACTGACAAACCGAACTACTCTCTAATTGAGTTGTGTTCCACTGTACTGAAAAATGCGGTCTTTTTAGCAAACGGCTTTAAAGCTAATTAAAGTGCATCTTAGGCTATCATAGCTTGTTTTTAAGAATAATGTTATACAACCGTGTTTGCAGTTTTAGCTGGGTGCTACAACGTCTGCCCATAGCAATAGCAAATCATGACATAATCTTTTTAAGTGGTCTAGATATTCTTGATAAGAAAGCCGTACCATAAGGCTGGCAAGGCAGCTAGTAGATCTCAAGTCAAACTCTGCATCATCATCACTGCAAGACAGAAGTGGGTCTAAAATACTTGTTTTGCAGAATAATCACACAGCTATATAAAGCAATTTACATCCAAAATGCATTTTGAGGGAAGAAGGGGAAACAAAGCTTTGTATTTTGTAGTACCGTAATAAAAGCTTAGATAGTAAAATAAAAATAAATAATTTGGCTTTCCTCATAAATTATTTGCAGCTTAAATAGTATAAAACCATGCTGTTCCACTAACAAGGCAGTGCACTAGAGAGAAAGCAGAAGTGAAAACTGAAGAGTGATTTTTTTTCCCTTTGTCAAGCTTAAGAAATGCAAATAGTAAATTAATAGCCTGAAGACTGAGGACATTGCAGTGATTAAAAAGGAATTTTGGTGATTAAAAAAAATCATTCTAGAACAAAATTCGATAATGTTTTGGATGGCTCTTGCAAATAGAGATGCTGTTCCAATGAACCTCACACTCCTCCAAGTAGGGAAGCAGGTTACAAAGCTCTGCCAGGTAAACAGGCAATTTCTCTCTCAATATTTCTATAAAGACTGGTTTTGACTGGCTCTGCCCCTCAGGATAACTCAGCCAAATTCCCCACTGAGATCAAGAATAGGAAGTAATATTTGGTGGCATCTAAAGGAATCCAGTAGTGGATTCTATGGATGCTCATGGTTAGATCACACAAACAGGACAGCTGGCATATGCAATAGCCCTTTAATTCATTATTCCTTTACCATCTACCCCTTAAATCAATCTTCCAGATTGCTTATGAGATATAACCACTTTCTGTACTACTGATAAATATATTGCATCTTCAAAATATAATGATGGGTACTACTTTCCACTGGCATTGTATGTAATGAACACTTCTTTCTCTAGACTAGTAGGAATTTATAGGCAAAGACAACAGTCGGCAATTTGCCATATTACTTAAACCTCATAAAGAAAGATGGAACGAAGCTATGTATTTTTGTGTCATAGGAACAGAAAGTAGCTGAGTTCACTGTCACCAGTATTGAACAATGATGCCGCTAAATCCAATTTTTTACAGAGAAAGAGTTATTCTAGAAGTCAGTGTGGAAATAAAGATTTTTTGCAATGTGAGCAATTCACATTTATTTTTCCCCCAATAATTGGTCTGCAGGGTATTCCTGAAGTGAGTAACTACATGAGACAAATAGAAGAAAATCAATTTTTGAGGCACCGCAGATAAAAGAAAATTTTCCAGCGCTATATGAATAGACTAATGAAAGTGCTGTTCTGTTTCTCAGTGAAAAGACAAAAATTAATGAAATTTGATGCCAAGAAAGCCAAAGCGATGACGTACCATTGCTCACTAAAAGGTGAACTATGAGCAAGCGCCTTGTATTTTCACCAGTGAGAAATAAAAGTTCAGCCAGCAACCTCTTGGAGACTATTAGGTGGCCGAACTTGCTGAACATCACAGTAAAATACCTGGAAACCTGACTGAATTATCTTGTTACCATTAGCAATCCTCCTTGAGCATTTTCAGGGGATGTACAAGACACCGTAAGACTGGGACAAGACAAACACAGTACCCAACAGCAGTTCTCAGAAGGCAAGTGGTTGTCTCCAAAGAAAATAATCTCTGTCGCTGGTGGACGCGGCATCGGGAAACAGCCAGGGGAATAAAGCTACGCATTGCCTGGCAGGGGATGGAGCTTTCCTCATTCGACACTTCCAAGAAGAGATTGGCTTAAGGTAAAACCCCTGTTTGGAGGGTCACTGGTGTAACTGGTTGTATTTTAAGCAGCTGCCTGGACTAGATTATTTCCTGAGATCCTTTCCAGCTCTGTTTCTCTACAATCCTCATGCTCCATAGAATTAAACAAGTAGAGAAGCCACTGTGGTTTCAAAGCATTAATTATTTTATTATTCTAATGAATAGAATCGTTGCAGCGACTGACCAGTCTACATTCACCCTGTAGGGATGTCTACCCAGTGCATGTAAAATTTATGTGGATGATAAAAGATTAACACTGTTTTGAAGTTACTTTATGGCTTCACACAGCAATACCCTTTCAAAACTTTAGATAGAGGCCACAAAGACACAATTCCATTATTTACGCAACTGAATTTAAAAATCTTAAAATGACACAGCCTCTTTTGGAATTTACTTGTTTTATTTAATGGGCCTCTCGACATAAAAGCATTTTTGGCAGGCACATGAATCATCATTCAAGGAAAAGACTGATTTAAAACAGCTGATTTTCTTTCCACCACCACCTACTGCAACAGTGCAACACCATACTGACAAAAACGCATGTAATTCACAGCACACAGGCTGAAGTACCTACTATTTTTTCTTCCAGAGTTTAAAGCCCCAGAGCAAAACTGATTCTCCAGGTACTTCTGCTCTTGGCATACACTTGTATTCCCCCCAACTCCCCACCCTGTCGCAGGCTGAAGGAGTAAAAACATGGCCAAATGGTTCGGCCCTGGAGATGAAACCAACAGGTACATGGCAGAAGGGCAATAAAAATCACTGAAAAAAAAGTCAACAAACCATCATAGGAATATACATTTTTATTACCCTACTTTTCTAGTTGGTGTCAATGTTTTTTCATAGACATCCAATAAATGAATTCGCTGAGTTTTCATACATAGTGATAGCAGTATCTGTGGGATACAGGGGAAAGCATAAGAAAAGGGACAAAATACGGCTATTATGTATTCTTGCATGGTTAATTCTGGGAACATGGAGGAGAGAGAAGTTGAAAATAATGTTGTAACAGCTGAGCCATATAAAAACAAGTCAGAATAAGCTGCAGAAATTCTCTTCAGCTGTGGTGAGAGAAGGAGCTGGTTGGGTATTTCAGAAGAAGGCTGCTAGATTTGCAAGCTGGGCAAGAAGAGCAAGCGTGTAGCAGCCAGGAATGGGTCTCAGAGGGTTTGTTTCACAGAATCACAGAATGATATGGGGTTGGAAGGGACCTCTGGAGATCATCTAGTCCAACCCCCCTGCCAGAGCAGGTCTACCTAGAGCAGGTTGCACAGGAACTTGTCCAGGTGGGTTTTGAATGTCTCCAGAGAAGGAGACTCCACCACCTCCCTGGGCAGCTTATTCCAGGGCTCTGCTACTCTCAAAGCAAAGGAGTTCCTCCTCATGTTTAGGTGGAACTTCTTATATTCAAGTTTGTGCCCATTTCCTCTTCTCTTATCCCTGGGCATCACTGGAAAAAGACTGGCCCCATCCTCTTGACACCCTCCCTTTAAGCATTGATTAGATCCCCCTTCAGCCTTCTCTTTTCCAGACTAAAAAACCCAAGTCCCTCAGCCTCACAAAGGTCCTTCCCTCATCAAACAGCCTTGTTTGACGCAGAGGACCTGCAAACGTAGTGAACGCTGAGCTACACCTGCTCCTTATTATGTTAATTACTCATCCCTGTGCTCTTCAGCACTCGCCCATCACCTGCACGGCCCAAGCTGGCCCGCCCTTCACCTCCTGCCTGCTGCCGGCGTGACACCACCCACGACAGCAGGGCTGCCGAGCCCTCTCAGGTAAGCTCCAGCCTCTCATTGCCCCGTGGAGCCGCAAAGCTTTCTTCCAGCCCGGGCCCGACCCCAGGCC